>ONZK01003259.1:91222-102031 GCA_900322385.1 Pharnaceum exiguum
TGTTCTACTAGTTTATACTAACAGTAATTGCATGCTTTTGGTTGTCACGAAGTACGAGTAGTTGTTTCTATAGTATATCGATCGATCAGTACTTACTTCTTAAGCACATCTCTTACAGCTAAAGAACATTTCTTTGTTGAATTTGTTTTAGGGCTCCCAAAAGCATCTCATTCCGAGAACTGCAATGATAAACAACTGAAATATCTCAAGCTATCAAGAGAGATGCATTTGGTGTCGTCAAGTACATCTAAACTTTGTGTACTAGGAAGTGCAAGATGTAATTTAATTTCTACTTTCGATTTGCTCTTTGTTTGAGTTATTTGAGTGTATTCCTTTGTCAAACGTTTTGCTAGTGCTTCATTCCAGACTTGTTCCCGTGATATATAAGCACACGCTTAATTACTTTTGAATGTTTTTTGTTTTATGGTGAGCAATGACCTGTATATCGTCGAAATTTTATTAAAATATTAATATTGTCTGTCGAGCTTTTCTCGCAAGATAAGATCCATTTGTAGGATACAATGAGCATTACGTTATTTCTATTTGTTATGTCTATGTGCTTTGTAGATAACCAATAGATCATTGATTCACCGTAATATCCATTCTCATATTACTTTTATCTTTTTGGTCTCAATTTGCCTTGGGTTACTATTGGATTTGTACACCTATGCTCCGTCCAATAAAATTTAGAAGCTGCCAACGCTTCATACATCATACATGTAATCTCCCATCAGAAACGAAAATTGAATTTGAGCTCATATGGATTGGTAACAGTACAAAAAAACTCTAACTGATTTATGCATGTGAAAGCTGAAAATCAAAATTATCTTCTTTTTTTGTTTTATCGTCTGGATTTAAGCTGACTAAAATTGCATCAACAAGTCTTTGATATAATGCGTGTAAATATAAATCTATTGTAAGAAGAGAGAGTTACTCAAGTGGTAGAGAGCACACTTTCAACTCTTAAGGTTGGGGGCTCGATTCTTACCGGCCTCAATGCCTCCCTATAAACCAAAAAAAAAATAAAATAAATCTATTGTACACCCTTATATCAACAAGACTAAGATGCTTGTGAAAGCTTAAAATTAACCAAAACATCAACTATTGATTTCAAATGTGTTGCTGTCTACGAGAATAAGAGTGTGTTTTAATTTGTTCGTATGTAGGGACTAAATTGAAACTGAGTTGTAAAAAAATACTGTCCAGGACTGAAAAATTGAATGCATTAAAAGATATAATCACAACTTAACTGAACCAAAAAAAAAAATGTGCTAGAATGAACTAAAAAAAATGAACTATACTATAGATTAGCAAAAACACATTTATATAGTACGTGGACCTAAGTTCAATTCATGTTTGGCCACAGCGCCTACCAGTTTTCGTTCCAATGTTCCATCTTCATTCCTTGCGTGGTTCTTTTTCCTAAATAGTTTTCTATCGGCTTCAATCCTAACAGCTCGTTTGGTATGAGGGATTAGGGGGAAGGGATTGGGATTATTAGTCCATATTTTATTAATCCCTTATTTGGTTACATGGATGGGGATTAAGAAGGGATGGGGATTGGGATTATTTGGCTCCTTATCCCACTGTTTCTATCCCAGGGAAGAGCAGGTATTAGAGTGGGATTATTTTTTTAACTAATCTCTATCCCAATCCCATGTAACAAACGAGGGATTATTGTATTCCCTCCTTTAATCCCAATCCCCATAAACTAATCCCAATCCCAACTAATAATCTCAATCATGCTCATCCTCTCTACCAAACGAGCCGTAAGTGATTAAGTGAGTAAGTGCATACTTGAATTTTCCTTATAAACTAGCCAGTGCAAATAAGCTACTTATAATTGGTTGCAAGTTGCAACACACTCTTTCATTCTCCACTTAATTCGGTGTAAATACATCCTGTGTACGGTGTTAAATACATTCGGGCGTAGGATATAATTTGCCCAGTTATAGTACTCCATAACTAAGGTTTTGCGTGGGTTTAAACGTTTACCATGCGATACGATTTGCAATTATGTGTGAAATTCAAGCTAAGTACATACACACAACTCTGATTGGTCTTTTTCATGGAGAATCTTCAAGTTATCTGTAAATCATTTACAAAACAAAATCTAATCTAGAGGTGTCTAACTGATTGGAAAATGCACATCCGAATTTTGGACCTTTCATACACTAATACATATAACTACATAAGTTCCTACTCTAGAAGTACTTGATTGGTAAATGTCATATTGTCATGTGCCTAAAAGGTTGTCTCTTTGCTTAGTACGGGATATATATCTGAGAAAAAGACCATTGGTGTTCAACATCAACATGCATAGATTACAATTCCAGTTTGACAATCAACCTTGAAGAGAAAATAGAGAGTGTATAGGAAGGACCACAATCTTTCTATTGGCTATTTTTCTGGCTCCTCCACCAAACCAAAGCCCTTGTTATTGCATTTGCTTGTGAGCTCCACTTAAACACTCAAAAAAAAAAGGGTCAAAGGTTACTTCTTTTTCACCGTCCACTTACGCACAGCAAAATCTGGGAGAGAATATCCCTGCAGTATTCCTCAAAAGCCAACATGTGGAGGTGTGCATGGCTAAATGTAAAATGTTCAATGTTGTGTACTCCGTATTGATTATTATTACTGTAGAAGATATATAGTCGATCATTTAGGTGAATCAGCTAGTTTCTTGGAGGATGCATATGTATATATCTGAAGCAGTACGTCTCTCTAAACTATCTTCAAACGAATTGGTCCACTAAATTGAACCTAATAAGGATTACTATTTTACGTACCCTAGCTATGTCTTCTGGCATCTTTTTCCTGAAAGGTTTGGGCACGGGCACGGCATGCACGGATGCAAATCAAAACCCTATATCTATAACCTGTGTCTAGTGGTTAGGACTCTTACGAGCACCTTATGCCCGGCCATGTTTGGCTAATCCTCAATCTGTTCTATTTTAGCATATTGATCTTGTCCTTTTCTGTCAATCTACTATTAAATCTGCTCTTTTTTAATTTTGTCATTTTCTCTCTCATATCAATCCGCTATCTGCTTCTACTATCTGCTTTATCTTATGCTTAATTTTCCCTTTACAAGAGTAAAATAATAATGTAATTAACTACGTATTGACTCTAGGAATACATCCATGATTTTGAAATCTAGCAAGTCTCCTGAAGTTTAACTCTTCTCATATCTGATTGTTGATGAAGAGTATCTTATACTAAAGCCTTATTCGTCCAAGCAGTATTTTCTCTTTTCAGGTACCTGTAAACTACTTGAAAGTTAATGACAAGGCAAAGACTCATGAATGCTGAGTATAATTCTTGTGTAATACTCCGTAGATCTATTACTCTGTCAAAAAAACACAAACTATAGTGCTCAATATTAAGTTGATGTCTTTGTCCAGGACCACAATCCACAGGAGAAAGAGGTGGCCTTTCTCAATTTTCCTTTACTGGAGAGGACTCTCTTTCCAGTTATGAACACACAGTGACCATACAAGTCTTGCTAATTAATGTAATGTTGGTCAGCAAAATTGACTTGACATAACCCAAAACTGCCAACTTACCTGAAATTTATGTAGATTTATCTCATGATTCAGTGAGTCTCTGTCGGTATTTTCTCAATGTGTGTTTTTAATTAAGTTTTTCAGGTCAATGTCACTCTTATGCATGTATCTTGTACTAGTGCATTTTTGAAAACTCTTGACAAGAAGGTAACTTCAAGTGTATTGTGCTGATTGGGCAATTTACAGAAAGAATTTTGTCTTGAGTGTTGATATTTTATTCTAAAGCTTCTTTTCTTGGTCACATGAACAACAAAAAGCGCATAAAAAGAAATGAGCATTTAATTTGTAACGAGCTTGGCATTATCTGACAAAAGTACATACCAAAAAATAAAACTTAGAAACTAGTTTTCGTTTGATTTCATGAGGCATTGACTCTAACTAGTTTTAGAAGCTAAGGTAGCCTTAAAGGTTCAAAACTTAGGTTTATTCCATGCTCAAAGTAGTTAAGTAACACAAAAAATTGTTTGAACTTGTTCTCTCTCACCCAGCTCATATATGAAATGTGTTCGTTCATACACATTTTACTCGTTAAGTAAAGTATGTTCAGCAATGCCACAACATCAATTAACCTCAAATATGACAGACGAAAACACTATTTATGACAAGGATGGAATATTTCAACAACAACAACAATCGAGTGTATCCCCATTAGATGAGGGTGCTCGGGGTCGGGATGTACGCAACCATACCCCTGTTTAAGGATGGAATATTTCGTAACCTTTAATTTCACGTCAGCTTAAGGGAATGCAAAAAATTGTTAATACTTCAAGGAACCAAATGAAGAAAAAAAAACGAAGTTACTGTAAACATCTACAAGAAGCCTAGCTAATTAGCTACTCCAGGACAGTGAATATGTCATCTAGGACAGTGAATTGAAATGGATAGATATATGCGAGTCCAAGGACAAATAGAAAAGAAATTGCTGATATGTTTCAAAGAATTCGAAAAACTCTCAAATTCAACTGTGGAGTTCTGTGTGTATAAACTATATTAAAAAGAGTAATTCCAAAGTCATTATACTCGTATTCAGCTCGAGTAGTAGTCACAAATTTAGGAAGATTAATGAACTTCTGAATAGGGAGATTAGACATACAGGCACATTCACATACTCCCTAGTTCCCACAATTTGACGTACTACTAGCTAAGTAGCTATAGTACCAAGGGGGGTAATATTGCCTGGAGATAGCAATACGGCTCTCAGCTGCAAGAGGGACTACTGGACTAGTGTCAAATTTGGGACAGAGAATCTGAAATGTCAAATCATTGTCTGGTAAGCATTCATTTCATATCATGTCATGTCACCTCTGACTCTTCCTCAGCCAATTCCACTCTCTCTCTTGAAAGCTAGCTAGCTCTTTCGTTTGTTTGTTTGTTTCTCTCTCAAACCCCCCACTTAGTCCGGTGCCAAACTAGAAACCCCAAATCGAGGGCATAAAAGTGAATGGGTGGACGAAAAAAAGCTGACAATAAAACAACTCCTATCCATAGTTCACTCGGCACTAGCCCTGTTTAGTGTTTATATCAGCTAAATCCACTTGGGTGTAGCGTACTCCCCAACAGCTCCAATAAGCAGATATTGGGTGAACTAGATGAAATAGTTGAAAAGTCCTCCTACAACGAGATTAGCTGTTCACTTCATAATACCGATTTACGTATGAATGTATATCCAAGTCTCACCATTGTTCTCGTTTGGAGCTGACCTATCTTTCAAAGAAAATAGAGCAATAAATTGAATGACGAACTTGGACAACGGTCTTGTTTGGGAAATTAGCACATAACATGAGTAGATAACAATTAACATATTGAAGCAAGAGAGAAAAGGACAAAAAATAATGAATAGCAAATTCAAAAGCATATTGATATGAAAAAGAAACAGACAAGAATAGCGGATAACCGAAAGCTACCCAAACAGGCTAACAAATTGAAGGCAACATGATTTGGAATACGTCCTAATCAGTGTTAGCCCTCAAGATGAATGGCTGCTGATCGTCTTAACTTCTTATATATATATAGATGTTTCTTTTTTAAATTATCCTAAGTAAATAATATCCCCAATTGCCAAAAATCAACAAAGAATTTAGTTATATAAAATAAGTTCATACAAAGAGCACACATGGGAGGGAAAAAAAATCAAGTGGTTGGTGTGAATGGTTTGACACTCCCATCTCTTAAGTAAGATCTCGGTTCGAGCCTTGTGAATGGAGAAACCAATTGCTGGGAGGATCTCTCACCCCAAAGAGGCTAAAACTTGAAACCCTGAAAGGGCTGCCATCCGATGGTGAGATCAAATATTTACCTCTTAGTGGGCCGACCCGGTGCGAATAGGATTGACCTAACCCAAAGAGTTTAGGTATACCTATGGTTTAATCCAAAAGGGAGGGAAAATACTCTCCACTTGCCCAGTCCAATTGTCCCAACTTTGTACGTATTAATGTACTATCCCCGTAGATGAATAATCACATCAATATGTAACAGTTGCAGAAGGGCCTAAGATAACAACGATGGCTTTAGAAGGTGATCGAGTGAAGTACAAGAATGTTTTGAAACAACGAAGTCCCCTCTTTTGTTATTCCAGAAACTGCCCAAGAGAATGCACAATCTTATCACAAGCTACAAACAAAGCAAAATCAACTAGTATGTGATCACCAAATACACTACGTGTATATTTGCTGCCATCAGGAGGGCCTATGAAAAAGAGAGAAAAAGTAGGGGCAACCCTACGCTTGAAAGTCCCACACCTCAAAGGAGCCCACAATTATTCCTGCATTTGTACCTTCAAATTCGACACGATAGTACGATACAACCACGGTCCACGGAGACCCATATATACTGTATATCAAATAGGACATTAACTTTGAAGTCGAAACAATCAGTGAAATGACAAATAGTGATCAGATATGTTCACCTTCAACAAAAACCATCCTGAAACAGTTATCAGAAAACGTTCGCACTAAACAAATTTTACTAAACGTTTCTGTGAGGAAAAAATGAAACTCATGGAACAAAAATCAATCAGAAGGCCTCACTTTACTAAACCAATCCAATAAAATGTGTTTCAGAGCACGTTTAAGCAAGTGATACCTTTCTAAAGAGATTGGAGGGGCACTCGTAAACTGAGGGAGAAATCACTGTTTTAATTTGTATGAGACTTCACCAATCACCATCCAACTGTAAAACAACGCAACACAGTAAAACAAGGTAGAGCAGGTGCTTACTATCTGTACTATCTGGCCTTCTATCCGCACCATGTAGTTGTGGGCTTGGACCATGCTAATTTCACATTATTCTTTTCCAACGGCCTTTAAACATGATGCAGGACTATCCTTCAATTACTGGAAATGAAAGATTCAAATACTCTCCCAAATGGATGTCAAGAACCTCACTAGCAGGGGACAGCGTCGCTCCCCAATGATGCAAAATTTAACCTGCTTTTGCCAGACCCAAATGTGTACTTGGGCACTCCACCATCATTTGGAGGGACGTAAGAACTGTCTTCTGCTACAGCAAATGATAACCTAGTCCTTTCTGACCCGAACTTGAACTTAGGATTTGTCGCTTCACTTGATGTGAAGGTAGTGCTCGTAGAAAGGGGAGAAATGACGGGTGGTGCAATCATTATTTTATTACCAAAACTGGGAGCAGGAAAACTAGACAGAACTTTTGGCTGGTCTGGAGAGCTTGTCAAGAAAGATGGCATGATAGATGGAGTTGGTGGTTCAGCAGATGTGGAAGCGGATGTGGTGACAGGAAACGTGAACCCAGCACCACCATCTGTAGAAAATGAAGGCCTCATCCCAGATTTGTCAACAGATATTGAAGCTAAAACTGGTTTTCTTTGTGCACTCTGTGTCTCGGGTCCAGCTGAATTGTTTGCTATATTTGGCGCACTCTTGTTATGAACTACCGAAGGCTGACCATTCCCCTTCGGCAACTTCTTACTGAAACCCTGTAGCAATCCACAGAAAGTTCATATGAAAAAATACCAGTTAGAGCAGGATAAAAACATATACTGCTGTGAATAAAGATTGTAAGTTCTATTAAGCAACAGGGCAGAACTTTTCAAAAAAATAAAATTTTAAATTAGAACTTTAAGTCAAGGGCAGATATGTTGTTTACCCTGCAGAATAATTAAGTTACATACAGTGACAATTCACTCAACTACCTGCATGCATGTTGTAATATAACTTCATAAACACATCAACCAATATAACTTCCTTACCCCATTTTCTCAGTATTCTTACTCAAAGGCAAAAGTTCAACAACTGAGAAAAATACTTTATCATCCACACATTTTATGCAATGACACCACAACATGCACATAGAAGCACCATTGCAACATGACCATGATGAGATAAACAAGTAATTATTTACACTATCACCACTATTCCACTTTGGATTTTACTAAACCAAGGATGGGAAAGAACGTTAATAGATAAGGAAAATCTAAGTAAAGCAAGGAGAAATGTTAGGAGAATAATTCATATCTAGCTATGAAGATGATCAGGTACCTGATCTGGGAAATCCAAATCTAGCAATGCCGTTGTTGAAGGCCCCAGTAACATATCAGGTATGGACGACCTATCAACCGCAGACAACTTGCCCCTTTCACTTCCGCTAAAGTTATTACTTTTGTCTTGCGACTGAGTATCTCTCTGCCCATTTCTTAGTGCAGAAAGTTCTGATGATTCCAAGTTCATATTTCTGCTCCCAGTTGAGCCCCAAAGTTTTTGCGAGCTGTTATTAGCTGGTGTAGCAGAAGCGAAGAGGGATGAGTTTTTCCATGAACCAGCTAATTTTAATTCCTCAGATTTTTCCTTCAGCGTAACAGGTCTGTCAAGTTGGTCCAGTATCTGCCTTGCGAGCTTACTGCTATGTGGATGAACACTGCCAACACCCACATCAGAGGACTGCACCTTGCTATTTCCCGTATCAAAATAAGTGGTACCGGAACTGCGAGGCTCAAAACTTTTCTTTAGCATGACATCAACAGCAGATTCATTTGACAAAGGCGCTCGTTGTGCTGTGCCTAAGAATGCAGTTCCTCTAGCAGGGGCAGCTGTAGCAGATCTGTTTCGCACACGGCGAATAGGCCCCCCGGATCCATAACTCCCTTCTCTGACGTTGCTAATTGACTGCAACAAAAGAATTTGTAAATTTAAGCTGACGGCTGACATGTCTGGTTTACCATATGCATGAATAAGCTAACTGATAGTATGGCGAAGGCCCAGACATTAAAATCAATATTCTTTCTTACATCCTTAAAATGCAAATCAACGCCCCTACAATAGTACTAGGCATTTAACGAACCTTGCAGCTTCTCTATGAACCGGTTCCAAGTGGCTAAATGGGCGGTACAGTTCAAAATAGTAAAAAAGAAAGGTACCTAAGAAATAAGAATGTACCTTTCCAAAACCTGCTGGAGTCCTCGCCGGTTGAAATGATGTATTTGACATTCTCGTCAATCTCTCGCTAGCACTAGGCAATGGAGTCAACTGAGAGCACAAAAGAAGCAGAAAAGAATTCTAAGCATAACTGGTAGGCAAGTACAAGCAAGGATGAAAAGAATTTGGGCACACAAACCATGGACTTGGACTTTGTATACAGCGTCCTAGAATAAGGGGTTCGAGCATATTTGCTTTTCTGGCTTTGAGGAGTTGAAAAACCTTGCTTGTCCTGTGTCATTGCACCAGGCCAGCAAATTGGCGCTTTAGGCAGGGGTGATGGCATGAATATGTTTGTTGAAGGTTCACCAGCAAGCCTAAGTTTCTCACTTCTGGACATTAAGCTCGTGGATGTAAATCCCACTTCTGATGACCTCGAACTCATATAAGCTCTAGCTATATCAACTGGAGAAGCACCGATTTCATTTTGCACCTGTAGATGTGGAAAGAATATACAGGTCACTCTAACAGTCAGTCAGATGGACCTGGGAGAGGAATCATTCACCAACAACATGAGCAAAGCTCAACCTTTATTAAGTCAAAAAAATGCTTAGGCTCATCTAGATCATTCTGAAAAGCATCTAGAGAACTAAAAAGACAGTTGCTAAAACTACAAAATAAACTAGTTCCACAACAACAATATATCAGGTAGGCAGGTACACTGTGCATAAAGCCTATAAGTTAGACTAAACACAACAAAACAAGAACAACAATGGTGTAATCCCTATTCCATGTGAGGTCTGTGGGGTCAAGATGTACGCAACCTTTCCCCGTTCATAGAAAATGGAGAGGCTTTTTCCAAAAGCGATTTTGAACGCATTGAGCATTGACTTCCTACATCTTCACTAAAAGTAGATGAACCGGAAGTTTTAGATCCAAATAAACATGAATAAGAAAATATATAGGCAAAACCCTGAGTGGGTAGCTTCTGAGATCTATTCCAGAGGTCCCAAGTTTGATTCTCCTCAGGCACGGGTGGTTTTCCTGGTCGAATTCAGGACTCATGAAAATAGGCAAAAGCCTCGACACCATGTTATCTATATTGGAAAAAAATAGGCAGCATTTGGTCTTACTACCATTATCTGTGACAAATTTCTTCCATCCCACCGTTCAGAAGCTAAGACCCAGATATACAACAGCAACTTTCAATTGGAAAAGACTTTGAACACTGTTTACAACTGATCAGCCGTAATTCAACATGCGCTGTTTACCACTCAGTAATACAGGCCCTATTTTTGTCAACTCCCCTTTTCTTCTTCTAGTTTTGTTTTGGGTGGAGAAGAGCAAACTATCCTCATCAATAGCATCACAAGAAAATTAGAAATATAATAGTCAACGACACAGAAAACTGCTTTCGACACCAAGTTATAGATCGTGTAGGTACAGAGTGTGAATCAGCAGATAACATACTCTACTAAGTGTAGGCTTAAGAAGAGGAGTTGAGGCTGCCCATTCAAGTTTGTCTACTTCTCCTTTATCTGCTGGCACATTTTGCATTTCATGAGAAGTCTCCCCTCTTTTAACTTCATGCAGTGCAGTAAAAGTTGGAACTTTACTTTCCTTCTCCTCTTCAGGGACTCTCGAATTCAATATGTTCATCAAACGGTCAATTTCTCCCCTGCAAATTAATGTGATTGCAATCTTATTTTTTTTTTTACCCAACATAAATATAGACAAACAAAAAAAAAGATACTTTTAGTGTTAGATTCAACTGTAGACTTTTACTTTCTTCAGAGAGAGAGTCGAATGGCAGGTATCATGTAATACAATATTTTTTTGGGAGGGGGGGGGGGGGGGGGGGG
>ONZK01003259.1:102521-114237 GCA_900322385.1 Pharnaceum exiguum
TTGTACATTATTATTTGTTGTTATTCCTACTATTTGTTTTGTAATTCCATCTCAGTAAAGACATCTAATCAGAGAAGTTACAGAGATATTTCAACAACGGAACTAACATTTCTTTTAATGAGGTCATTGTAATATCAACTTGTGGTTGATTCTAGTATTATACAATAAGCTGGTAAATTAAACAAGGAAACTGAAGACATGATCATGCAAAGAGATAGTAGCCATTGATCTGAAAAGACCAAATGGGTTGAACAATCAGATAATAACAAGCGAAAAACAACACTCATAACAATATACCTAGAAAAAGTCTTCTCTTTTATAAGGTGCTCAACATCAGGTACTCCATCGTCAGATCGGCTCGGTGCTCCATTAAGAGTATCATTTTCAGGCACACTATACACCGATTTTCCTTTATCTTCACTAGTGCCGACCTCTCTAGCTGGTTTCAGAGCCACTAGCTGCACCACATTGGACAAGCACATAGCTAAATAATCAAGGAAACAAGATGTAAACAGACAAGTGGCCATTTTGCAAACAACAAGCACTCAATAGGAGCAGGTGAGCAACTTCAAGAACATGGAGATGTGATTAGGCCTAGTTGGCTGTTACTGGCCAATTCATTGATTAAAGCTTTTCAAAAAAAAAACAGCTGCCATTGTGACAAAAGTTGACACAAGTTCGGCTAGCTCATCAAGGAATTGGACAACTATTACATTAATACACCAGAAGAATAGCAAATCATAAGATACACCAGATAATTAGTAGAAGCTGAAATAAAAGAAGATCAAACAGAGAAATATCTGCCTCAAGTTTGTCTGTCATATTGACATTTTTCCCCTTCCTCTGTATTGCGTGACAGTTTATTGATGTAATACAGCACCATTCTACTCAAAGATAATCTACTGGGAAAAAGAAAAACCAAAGAAGCTAATATTGCATGATAGTTTACTAGAAATAAAGAAGGAGAATTAGACTGCAGATTCACATCATGGGCCACACGTATCATAAAACACACAAGCAACCAGAGTTCGGAATGGTGCTCGTAAGAATAGACAGAAACACAACAACAAAACACAGTTAAGGTAAAAAGGAAACTAACCCGATATCGAACTCCCCCACCCCCCGGAAAACAAAAACAAAAGAAAAGAAGAGCTTACATCAGAAGTGTAGCTCTCATTGTGTTCTGCTCTCTCCTCCTCGAAAACTGTTCGTCTTTCATCTGTTGTATCAAAGGAGACAAAACAGATTAAATGACATGGCAAGAAAAGGATAGTAATGATGATTGATTGATGATGCATGAAAGAAAAAACAAAAGTTAAAGTGAATGGAGGAGGGAAAAAAAATCTAAAAAAGAGAAAAGAAAAACATATGGAGAAAAGGATAACCCACTGGATTGACAGAGAGACAATTCAAACTTACAAGACATGACAGTGTTGTGTTTTAGAAAGACAATCAGTGTTCAACTAACACAACATTTGTTTTTACGCTGAACTATTATCCAGGAACCCACTTCAACATAACCTTTAGAAGAGGCAAGAAATAATTAGGTATCCGTGACCCATATATCATGTGTCACAGCTCGTATATTACTCACGCAGGGGAAGTTGTAAATGGATGATCATAATTTGGGTGGAAAACAGTTCCAGTGCACATATTTTCATACCAATCGCATCCATTTAACATAGGGAAAACTTTACAATCGTTTTGACAAAATGAAAAAATGATGTTAATTTTGCCATCGTACTAGAATTGGCAAAAAGCATCTGCACACCAGTACACCACCATTAGACACCAGTAAAGGCTTCTTCAGATATCCCCTCCCCCAACCTCGAGAAATGGGAATGTCACTCTTGATGAGATAATGGGAATGTCACAGTACAAGATTGGATCATAAGGTGATACATAATCCCGATGAAACCAATTACCATGTCGCTCAGCTTTTCGTGATCAGATTCCTGTCCTACACAACTATTTTACTAGCAAGTCTATGCAACTCAAAGACCAAGAGAACTTCATTTTTCTTACTACAGTCACGTCATTGCTATATGGCTATACGGCCTATACCAAACACATTGCCATCAAAGGGAAATGTTATAACACTCAGCAGAACATCTACTTCTTATGTAGCCTCCGCGACGTTTACACTTTGGTCATGCCTCCTGATATGGGGGTAATTATTAAGGGGTAATTCCGCTATGTTTACACTTTGGTTGAGAGCTTGAACTAGACATTGGTCCTTGTTTCACCCGTATGGCCGTACCCTCCACTCCCACCTCCAACACATTGAGTATTTGCAACTTTGCAAGCTATCTAACAATCAATCTATGCAATGGATTTTCCCTTTCAAACTTTCCATCAACCGAAAAGCCGTCAATATAGCTACTAGCAATTCTCAATTATTTATCCTACTTTCTAAAATCCCGGTCGTCCTAAATTAATTGTCACATTATTCCAAATATACCCTTCTTCTCCAAGTCCAATCACTCAATTACTTGAACATGTCACAACTAAACAAACAAACAAAAAAAAGCCAATTAAGAAAAAGGGAAACCATAAAATAAAAAACTAAAAAATACCCATTTCATAACTCAACGAAATAAACAAAACCCACCAACCAATTTTTTTAAACTCAACTAGCCAAATTAAAGCACCAAATTGAAATTCAACAAAAACCCACTTGAGAAAGAGAAAGAGAATGACTAACCAGGAGAGAAAGAGGGGTTGTGGTTAGAGGACGAGGAGAAGAAGGAAGGTAGTAAACGAGTGGCACTGCCAGAAATGAGGCGTTTTGCGGGAGTGACAATCCTCGAAATCCACCCACTTCTCTCGTTGTTGTTGTTGTTATTTTCGAGGCGGGGTTTAGGACGGTCGTATGGAGTTGAAGAATGAAGGTGGTGTTTTTTCTCCTTACGAAGTTTGCCGCCGACGCCCCTGGTGTTGCTTGAGGAGGGTTCGCCGTACTCCATTCTCTCTCCTTTCCTGTCCCTCTGTCGAAATGACAAAAGTGAATGTGTGTAGTGTGAGTGACTGTATTGTGTGTGTGTGTGGGCCTGTGGGGCAGTGGCCTTCCGGTTTTGTTTTGTTTTGTGTTTTTTACTAGTCCTATTTGCAGTAAACCTCATTACTTCAAGAATCGTAAATTGATAAAATATTGGATTGGATAGAATTAGTCATACAAACTATACTCATTAAGTCATTAGACTAGTTACTTTATTGTATTCTTTTGAATACCACATTTTTTATTTTTTTAAATGTATACAATGATTAATTTAATTGGCCAAAGTAGTAAAATAGCTGAATGAAAAAAGTCAACCTGTTAAGAAAAAAATGTGACAAAGGGAGTAACTTATTATAAGATATAGGAATTTTGAAATAATTTGTTTTACATGATATTTTTATCATAATTTAGAGTAATATGCACTTAAAAAATAGAATTGTTCAAGCGAAAAAGAGTATATACTCGACCTTTTAAGATTGGGAAGTCGACGCCTACCTGTAAGAAGTAACTTCGCGTTGCTTGCTTGTACTTAGACATTTGTGGCCTTATTTGGTAAAAGAGTATTTGGTGTGACTTGTGAGTACCTAATAGTTTTGTGTTATAAGGCTATGTTTGATCGTTCATAAATGCCATTGAATTTGTTTAGTGATGATTTGTTGGGAACAATATTTGGGAACACAAAATATACTTTTCTCCAAATGTTATTCTCAACAACATTTTTGAAATTATGTAAGTTGATCTTTTTGGCATTTGACACTGCAAATTATGTACTATTTGTTATTTGTAAATGTACCAAATAACTTATAACTATTGATCGCTAATTATTGATCAAAATTGTTAACCGCTAACTACGAATACTACCTAATGTCTCCCAAACAAGGCCACACAAAAACCACAACACAAACATAAAAAACACTCAAACACACATTTAGAACACACTCTTCAAAATGTTATTGTCAATTAAACACCCAAAAAAATTAGTGTCAATTAACCTCCAAACAAACCATTTTCTACCAAAAATAGACTACCTTTGTATATTCTTTCATCTCCAAATTAAGTGACCCTATTTTTCCTCCTAAATCATCTCCCTATCAATTAACAAACTTCCCAAATTTTACCACTTAACAAAGTTCACACCTCTCAAATTTCAACCCTACCCCAAAATTTACCCCATTTTCTTTCCTAGAACAAAACAAAATGTCTACCTCTTCAGGAGGATCACAATACTCCTCTCCCACCGCCTCTCCAAAATCCCTCACCACCATAGAAGCCACCATAGAACCCACCACCACAACCACCGTGGAAACCACCACTGAAACCACCATAGTACCCACCACCACAGACCCACCATGCCCTTATCGTTCATCCTCTCCAACCAAAGCCCAAGCAGCCATAGACTCACTCTCAGCCATCCTCCCAACCCCACTCCATTCTCTATCCTCCTCACCTCAGCCCTCAGCTGCCTTCCTCCTAACCTCCCCTGACGTCTCATACCAAATCTCCGCCCTCCTACGCAACCCCACCTCCGGTGCCGGTGACAACCCACTTTGCCGTTGGCTTTACGACACTTTCCAGTCTTCTGACCCTTCCTTACAACTTGTTGTCCTACGTTTCATACCCTTAATATCAGGCCTTTATCTTTGTAGGGTACTCTCTCAACAAAAACATCCCTTAGCTGGCTTTGAGGCAGTGTTACTTGCATTATACGCACATGAAACTACGTCACGTAACGGTCAAGCAGTAAGCGTTACGGTCCCTGACTTGTCTAACCCTAGTGTGTACCATGAGTGTAACGCTACACACGTAAGAAATAACTCTACTGACCTTAACATTGCTGTTATATCGTCTAGTCTCGAACCACATGGTACCGTTAGGTCTTCTAGGAGGGCGAGGATTGTTGGTGTTGCCATGGAGTTGTTTTATAGTAAGATTTGGGTCATGCCCGTCGAGTCTAAGCTCGATTTTTGTGAGTTTTTGTACTTGTGGGTCGGTGGAAGGGAGGACGAGGGTAATAGTGAAGGAACCGGGAGCGGGACCGAGGCCGGGGCTGGGGCGCGGGCGGGGAGGATACCGCTACCTTGGGAGTTGTTGCAGCCTTGTTTGAGAATATTAGGGCATTGTTTGTTGGGTGAGAGTGAAGGGTATGGAAATAGTAAGGGGGAACGGAAAGGAGAGTTGTACGAGAAAGCTTGCAAGGCTTGTAGGAGGTTGCATGAAAGGGCTATGCATGATGTTAATCCTAAGGCAATTTTGGCTGCTGGTAGCTTGCTTAAGCTTGTTGCCATGGAGGGTGAGGCTACCGTGGATCATACTGAAATTCGTGACAATAGGATCATTTCAATCTAATTGGCTAGTGCAATTGATATGTTTTCCCCCCCTCCTAATGTGTAACAACTTTTTGATTAATTTTAGTTTGAGTCTACTATTTGATAGAATCGGGAATTGAGAATGTATGTGATCATGGTTAATTAAGGAGAATCATTATGATCGTGGATCACGGTGAATGTCCATGAATTAATTCATCGATATCTCATCGTCATTGTGTATGCAATGATGCAGATCACATCTGATTGAATGTGTGCTTTTCCTCCCTCATGTTTCGTCAAAACGACAAAGCCCTTTAATATTGTTTCTCTTTGTTGATATTAGACCATATACCTCGTTCACTTATTAACTTGTTGTTCTTTAGTTTACTCCATTATATATATTGTGATGTCTCAACCTTGATGTCGATCGTTCCGGCCACAGCTGATCAGACCCTCAAGTTAAAAATCTTCAATCATTTATATATGTGATGCGCGCGGGTGTTGCCTGGATCGGACATTGATCTGAAGTAGCTGGTTTACAGTTTACTCTTCGGATGTGGCTTTCATTGTGTACGTTAGTACTTCACTACTTCTAACTTAACTTCTAGAGTTATGATTGTGTTGGCCTGGCCATGTCTTTGTCATTATAAATTGGCAATAGTTTGCAATTAGACTCTGAAAAAATGGCGTTAATTAGTAGAACGTATCTTATTGTTGAATTGAAAGACATGGGCACAGGGCACATGGCGTTATGGCAATTTAATTTATGCGCTAAACAATTATTGAGTAACCAATTAGAGCACAATGATTTCTCAAAAAATAATACTCGTATAGGAGAGCACAATGGCCATGTAAACTGGAGATGATACTCAAATAGTTAATCTCCTTTTCATTCAAGTTCAAAACAGTTCAATTGAAGTCTAAATTTGAAAGAAACTTGACCAATTTAACAATATATACATCCAATAATGGAATAGTATTTTAAAAGGAACAATTAATGCTCGCTCACCTTAGTTTAATTAGCTATAGCATCATGATCGAATTAACTTTTTCTTTTGTTTTCTTTATATAAGGCGTATGTATAACTATAATGTGATGACTTGTGACTTGTGAGTTCGATCTTTCTCACGAACCTAGCTTAGGTGAAAGTTAAAATCAAAACAAGAGAGTTGAGAGTCAGATTTCTATTTTTTATACTCAGGGCCAAATCATGATTTTAAATCATGATCTTCACCTATAAATCCAGGAGTGGTCCTCGGATATAGGTGAGCCGCAAATGCGTTGATGGACTGGTGAATTTAAGGACCATTGAAAAAGCTGAACATAAAATCTTAAATAGATGGATGCCGTATGCGCCACTAGTAAGTACAGTACTGTAGTATTGTGGTAAGTGGGAGGGATAAAAATGCCGTTGTCAATGTCAAGCAAATTAAGATGGATATGTGGGGATACATAGGGAGGAACAGATAAAGGAACTTAAAAAGCTTCTCGGTGGAGTTTTATTGATTACTAGCATGACGAAATTTCAACTATACGGGCCATAGATCCATGTCTTTCTTTCTTTTCTGGCATAATACATGTCCTTGTTGATATAACCTTGATCTATACTAAACTATTTGATTCGCTTTTCAATGGATGGTTGATAGTTAATGTGGGTGAGTTGGTGACAGTAAAGTTAGGCTGCTTGTCTTCAGGCATGCCTAAGAGAACTAAATGTCGATTGCGAAAGACCGAAAGTTTATCAACTTTGTGATTACACACTAAAAGTTTTAATATTAATAAAGTGTTATCTAAGAAAAGAGAGTTGTTAAGTGGTAGAGAGCACACATTCAACCCTTATGGTTGGAGGCTCGATTCTTACCGGACTCAGTGCCTCCCTTTACATAAAAAAAAAAAAAAGTGTTATCTTGTTTCGGAGACTAGTAGCCTTTCTTAACACCAAAATCATCCTAAATCTTCATTATGTATGACTTACGAGCAACAGAAAAAATACCTTCATGTTTACGGAGAGACACTCAAAAGGTGCTTCATTCGATCTGTCATTGAACTTTTGTTAATTACAGCGCCACTAGCTATATGTCGTATGTCACTAAGTGTGACTAGTTTTCGTCCAGAGGCATATTGAAGTGATTGAGTGAATAGTCGAGATTAAACTTAGCTAAAATTCCGGCCATAACGTGATGTTTCTTTAATTAAGGGAAGAGCTTGCAATGTTAGTGAGATCATTACAATACTGAGCTGAGTATGACGTTAATTATACTTCAAACCTATCATGCATCATAATAGTCGTGGAGATCCAGAAACAAAGAATTTATAATAGCATTCGTTACAGGTTACTGCTGGTATTTTTTTAACTTTTACCGGTCATGAACACAAAAGCTAATAAACTTCACGGTATGCAAATAAGTATGGTTTTCTCACATGTACTCTAGTGTCTTTACTAATTAGGGCTCTGACATTTACTGTATAACTTAGGCGGGCGATTAGTAATTCAATGATATCCCTTGTTCATTGTGGAATGTACAGTATACTCAGATTTTCTCATGTCCTCCCAAGTCCCATCAAAAAGTAACACGATTTTGTACAGTATCTCTTCTCTGTATCATTCATATCATATAGATCGAGCATATCATATTCAGTAGGACGGATACATCAAACGTAACTGTAAACACCACTAACAATGTAACTTTTCACTTGCAACAAATAGACACTCTTTTTATAGTAACTCTTGATTCACTTAGAGAACCCATTACTAGTCGCTCTTAGTGACAATGCAAATTTCAACTCTATAATCATGATCTCAGTTTTTGGATGTTTCTCTAGTAGCTATCCTGCCACAATTTGGTCAACTAGGATCAGCAAAAAGCCAATTTATAAGGAACCTCAATTCCTTTCCATCATTTCGTTACGCTACTTACTATTTTAGGTCCTTGACATGACATTCGAGCTTTAACTTGGCAAAGTTGACGAGGGAGCAAAGAAACGTTCTAAAGGATGATGAAGGATCAATAACGGGACACTTCTAAAAGATGTTGGGCTAATTCATCCTTATTTAGCATAAAAGTAGAAAATGCATCCGCAAAATAATAATTAGCAGCGCATCTTCTAAAAACTTTTTTGCCGTCGGTTTTGCATAAAGTAGATATATTGTTGAATTTTCTTTCAACAACGCAATCGGAAATACAAGAATTGAAGATTCTTCTTATGTACTTGGGAAGGACATCAAGAATAACTTGATTAACATTTAGCTTTATGTATAATCCACTTACTCCTATAGTCCTATGTACTAAGGAAGAACATCAAGAATTGAAGATTTTTCTTCTTTTTTATTTATTAAGGGACATCAAGAGAATATGAGTGCCCCAAATGATTTCTTCGGCTACGACCTACGAGTAGGAGATTGAGTCACTTTCCGAACACGAGGAACCACTAAGGTCCATCCAATGGGCATGTGTACACCTATGAAAGTAAGGAAGGCTGCCAGTGTTATGCCAAGCAGAAGGGTATCGGTTAGAAGTTACAATGCATCAATGCCCATCCAATGACCATCTGATGTCCCGACCGAAGAATATGATAACGTACAAGCACAAATCCTCTCTACACCAACATCTAAAACACCCATCAAATCAGTTCTAGAACACATATAGGTAGAGCTGTCGAGCAATATCGATCTACTGATTGGTGAACAAAAAATGCCATGTTCGCGGGCCTAATTTCAGTACATTAGTTAACTCAGAATGTTGCTGTGGAAGTGTTAAGAACCGTAAACTAATCCAATGGAAAACACGCATAAATGTTATTCTAAGACATATTTCATTGAGTCATGTAGGTAAAGTGTCGATATGTTTAATTTTAACTGGGTCACCACATGTATAATTGTGGAGTATATGATGAGTGATGATGGAGCAAGATCTTTTTAAAAGCACAACATACTATTTGTCCACAATGACTATGTTCTTAATTATGACACGTTTATAACCGCCACTAGCACAAATCAATGAGCAAAAGGTAAGCTTCATGCTAAAAAGTAATTAGTCTCAATCTTTCCCTAATTAAAAAGAAGGGCATAGCTGACAAATTAGATAGATGTTCATACACGGACAACAAGAAGTTGTGCATTGTGACTAGTTGATAGTTCTTGTTGGACACTTGGACGGAAGAACTATATAACTACTAGTACCTATAAACATCAATCTTTATAGCCAGATTAATATGGAAGCTACAAAAGATAGTGTCACAAAAGATAGTCTGCACACTACTGAGAGAGTCAAGGACAGGTACAGGATAGCATACATAGTTCATTTCTTCTTAGGGGCTGGTAACCTTCTTCCATGGAACGCATTCATCACCGCTATCGATTATTTCGAGTATCTCTATCCGTCGAAACATGTAGAAAGAGTCTTCTCTGTTGCATACATGGGAGGCTCACTGCTTGTGATGTTGATACTTGTGTTGAGCAGACAAAAAGCAAGCTTTAGGGTGAGAATGAATGTGGGGTTCTCTGTGATTATCATGTTCTTGATGGTGGCTCCAGTTGTTGATTGGGTTGGTTGGCATGACAAGAGGCCACATGGAAGTTTCCTGGTTGCTGTGGCATCTGTTCTGACATGCGGTTTAGGTGATGGGCTGATCAGTGGGAGCTTGATTGGTTCAGCAGGGAAGTTGCCTACGGAGTATATGCAGGCTGTTTTTGCTGGAAGTGCTTCTTCAGGTAATACAATCTCTTTGTCACCTTCACTTCACACTTTCTCATATGGCAGAGATGAAGAAGTCACTACTGTACTATATGAAACAGTGAAAGCTATTATAAGAAGCGTATACAGTATGCCATCTGAAGAACCTTTCTAAAACGGAAACAGCCAGCAATTTGGAAGTTGAAATCAACACAGCTTCATGCCCACTTTATTGAACTCAAATGTGCCCACTTTATTGAACTCAAAGTCTCAAATGCATTTGCTTATTTTTCTCAAACAAACAAACCAAAAAAAAGTTGCATTTGCTTACAACATTGGAGCCTTGCTTAAAGAAAGCACAAAGTGAAAACATGTCTTATTATGGACTGTCATTATTCAGAAAGTATATAGGAAGCACCAATAGTGGAACTTTCCAAATGGAGTGAGTTTTTTGCAATTTCGGCTAGCTAGTTCATAAAGGTCACTTATGTCTAACTCGACTCTTACCGGCTTTGTTTGCTACTGTGTGACTTTTGAGGTTTTTGTTTTGGGATCTGCTTTAAAACAACCTCTCTGTTTTCTTAAAAAGGGGTATGGTTGCTTACATCCCGACCCCGAGCACCCCCATCTAATGGGGATACACTCGATTGTTGTTGTTGTTGTTGTTGTTTTGGGATCTGCTTTAAAAATCTCTAACCTCGAGATGTATAGTTTAAGCTTCAGCTCTGCACGGACTAACTTTTGTTGGGTGTGAGCTCTGCAGAGACTGTTACAGACTTAATCAACATCATTAGTGTATGTTCTCCATCAAAATAAAAAATCATTATAGTGCAGAACAATGGTCTAAGTATTGTGATCAGTCTATCAACCACTCTATTTCTACATGCAGGGGTTCTTATCACAATCCTAAGGATCATTACCAAAGCATCTCTTCCCAACAACCCACGAGGCCTTCAAACAAGCTCCCACTTCTACTTCATTGTGAGCGCCATTCTCCTGCTTGCTTGCATGTTGTGCAGCAACTTGTTATTCATGCTACCAGTAATGCAATATCACTATAAGCATTTAGACCACCATGAGCCTTCCAAGCTGAAACTCAAGGAAACGGCCAAAAAGATCACATGGCCTGCTTTCGGAATATTTTCAATATATATTGTCACTCTCTCCATTTTCCCGGGATTCATTTCAGATGATGATTATACATCCAAAGCCCTCGGAGATTGGTACCCGATTCTGCTTATTTTGGTTTATAATCTATCTGATTTAGCCGGTAAATGCTTTACTGGGCTATCAACTCCTAGCAATGCCGGGAAGGTGACATGGGCATGTCTTGGCAGAGTTCTATTTTTTCCAGCTTTTAGAGTATGCTTACATGGACCGAAGTGGATGAAGACAGAATTTCCAACTATGTTTCTGACATTTCTGCTAGGAATAAGTAATGGGTACCTAACAAGCGCACTTATGATTCTCACACCGAAAACAGTGAGTTTGCAGGAGGCAGAGAAAGCTGCAATTGTCATGGCTGTGTCGCTAGGGCTCGGATTGGTTGGAGGTTCTATTCTTGGTTGGTTGTGGATCATATAGTCCTTCATTCAGTTCTTTCAGCTTCAGTGACTGAACAACTGAATACATCTAGGAATAGGATTGTAGAGTGTAGTGTTCGCTCTATTAAACCATCTTCTCTGCATGTCAAACAATATATTTTCTCCTCAGGAGAACACCACCACCCACCCATCAAC
>ONZK01003259.1:114658-141783 GCA_900322385.1 Pharnaceum exiguum
GACAAAAATTGAGGAAAAAACTTAAACTAAAAACCCGACCTCATGGCATGTCCCATTCTCAGCTTGGGTTCGCCAATGTAGGTAGCTGCACTTGGTATTAGCAAAATAAAGTTGGTTAGGACTTCAAAGTCTACTTATAGGGTCATTGGTTTCATTCTAGTGTACCAAGTATTCTAGTTTTCAGAAACTACTAGATTGAGTTAGTACAGAAAGGAACACATCTGCGCTGCTTTTCTTTTGGGTTTCACTATACACTATATTCACTTGGGTTGCCTCCTAGGACTAAAGAAATCGCGAAGAAGTAATCTGAGTTCATTGACTCTAAATTGGGGTGTAGGGTAAAGGTGGACAGAGGAGATAACCAAAAGCTGTTGCTAGAGAGAGTCGCTCATTCCTTCACTTGCCTAGATAAATCTCAACCATCAGCAAATTAAAGAATGGTCCATTACACTGTAAAGCATCCCAAGTCCAACAACAATTACAAACAGAAGTATCTATACCAGATCTTGGGTCTTTTATTTCTACTTTGAAAAAAAAAATGAAACTTGAGCAGATATAAAAGCCCATAGATAAATCCTATAACTTTGCGTTTGATCTTGAACTCCCCAACTTCCAGAACAGCCGATCAGATATGATTTGGTCAGACCATAAGAGTGAATCAGATTTGGAAGAATCTGCATCAGCTATAGCTATGTGCTACAAATTTTTATTGTCATCAAGGAGCATAACTTGCAAGAGTTCCCAACCAGATTTTCAAGTACGTACATAAAACATAACAAGCATACCACATACAATATATGCAGTGCGAATATATAAAATCACCTGACTGCTTGACGACATGGCAAACGTTGAATGATCCACGATCTTCTGCATTTATCCCGCGGCTCATGCAGTCACTCCATGATTTCATCTGGGCATAACTTTGTTAGCGGGTGAATGCGAAAACTATATTGTACACCCTGAGTGTACCTAGCACTGTACTTACCTTTGTATCTAGGTGATTCAATATTGGCTTTTCATTTTTTTTCTTTAGGGGTTGGGCTTAAGATAAAAGAGAAAAACAAACAGATGCATGGTTCAAGGTACAGTATGGTATAATTGCTCGTGTCAATGACCTATTAGTAACAACCCGAGTCTTAAGATGAGTCATCATATGAGGAACATAGGGATGGGGTGGGGGTGTAACGGGAAATACTCACTTAACAGAATCTCTTTAGGAATAACAGACGTCAAAACAATTTTAGTGACTCCCTATTCTCAGAATTATGAACAATCGCAATTGTACAGTAAAAAACAATGACACGGCATTTAAAAATTTAGCAATATTTAACGAAATTTAACAGATGAAATCAAAAAAATAGGAATTTCCAGAAAATGTTCCAATTGTAGACCAAAAAAAAGAAGATAAAATAGAACAAGCACCGAGAGAAACAGAAACAGAAAAAGAGAAATGAAAATGCTTAGTTTTGACTAAAGGAAAACATAACCAAAGAAAACATAGAACACCGCTAGGACTAAACAGCAGTTAGAGATACTAACATTATGTAGGTGTCAATTCAGGCAATGGTTTCTGCCTTTCTGGAGTACTTTTATATCCAATCAATTGACCTGCAATCTGTATGAAAGCCAAGAACAGATGTTTTCATTGCCAACTGACTACCATCCTGTGACAAGAAGTCACTTCTTTAGTGCAAGAGAGTATATTACTTTTTGAGGATAAAGAAAAGAACTGAGGAACTACTAACAGAATTACCCCAAGCTCAGGCTAAAATATTGACACTTCCTGTTAGGAGCTTGAAAGTCCACATTCAAGTCTCATCGCTTCCACTAGCTCTGGCGAGACTCTTAGTGTACGCAGACCAGCTTTTTTATTGCAAGCCTCCTTAGTGTCAGTAATTCGGCCAGTTTCAACTTCAGCGCCCCAACCTCTGTAGAGTATGATTTTGTTTATTTCCCGGGACACCAGAACTCCACCTGTTGCTTTCTGTAACAAGGTATGTGAGGGGACAAGCTTAGAGACAGACAAGAGGTGCACAAGCCTAAGGAACCTTAAAGGCCATTGTCCAAACCTCCAGCTCCACAACGAACTCCTGCCCTGAGGATTCTTTAGCTCTTCCTTTGACATTAACAATAGCTAGGGGATACCTCTTGAAGTGATCCTTGATCGTTTTTGCGACACCAGCGATAACATTGCTGTTGCCTGAAAATCGATATGCCGTATGGGAGACAAAATGAGGAAGGAATCAGAAAAATGTACAGTAAAAGCAAACAAAGACATGGATTTCCCCAACTAAAGAAAAAATTGGACATTGACCTACTATCTTACTCCTCTCCATCCCTCCCCTCCGTTATTCCTTTGCTTCAATCAACATAGTCCTAAAACTAGGATAAAGTTCCTCTTAAGCAGATAAGCTAACAGACAGGATTCTCAGATCTTGCAAAGCTGACAAATAGATCAACAGCGGATGAGAATTCTCTTGCCTATTTAAAGACTGGTTGCTGTCATATCCTGTGTGCAAACCAGAAGATATTTGGCAAAGCTACAAACTAGCTATTACACGATGACTGGAAATTTTAGATATGACAGTAAAGAGCAATTGCTAAGGACCACAAACCCGCTCTCATCCCTCTCATCCAAATTTTCTGGATACATCAACAAGCCCAGTGTGACCGGTACTGGATCCATAACAACCAATTATAGTTTTCTAGAGTTGCTAACAGATCACTGCTCAGAAGTGACATTCAATAGAATCATTTACACTTAAAAGATAATAAATGGACAATGAGAAACCAAAAAAAGGGTTCATGAGGGTAAATCCTAAACGGCTAAACGCTATATGCAAATTTGTGCTTTTTTCAGTTCAGTGGGATGTTCTTAGTCTGAAATGATGAACTTTGGTCCAAACTTTCATATTCGCCACGTATATATGGCATATTCATCTTACCAATAGCTATTAAAGGACGCTTCTTCATCTTCAGAGCTTGTCTTCTTAGAATCACCCTCTCTTTATTTGTGAGTGGTCTTGGTCTAGCTGTAGCGGTCCTTGAATTATCCTCTGATGCTGTGTTAAATGATGGTATTGAGTGATTGTAGTCTGATTCCTTGGCTGACACCGTCGCCTCATGCACAAAAGTGCGGTGCTCAGAAGTGGCTCCTGATTCCGAGTTAATCACTGATTTTGGCGCATTGCTGCTTGACTAATGCAATGATGGAGGCAACAAATGATGTACACCGGTAAACCAAAGGCAATAAACAAAGCACTGAAAGTAATTCAAATAGATGAACATGTAAATGGGAAACTTCAAAGCTTACAAACCCAATTGTACCTTCGAATCATCATAATTTTTCTCCGTCTTTTCCTTCAAATCAATGTTTTGGCTGCTTTCTAGATTGATAGATCCAAATGAGCACTCATCCGAAGTTTCAGGGGTTATAGCATCCGACGAAGTAATATTGACCAGCTTCTCTTTCTGACCCTGTTCAGCAGACAATTGGCAACTCCCTTGAGAGTCTATAAACTTATCAGATAGTGTCCGATCTTCCGTTTTCTGATCCTGTCCCTGAGACAAAAGTTATCAGAAAAATCAC
Source organism: Pharnaceum exiguum (assembly GCA_900322385.1). NCBI lineage: Eukaryota > Viridiplantae > Streptophyta > Magnoliopsida > Caryophyllales > Molluginaceae > Pharnaceum > Pharnaceum exiguum. Next base: position 118,248 of record ONZK01003259.1, read on the forward strand.
AGTTAGAGATGAAAATACCCCGACAGAATCTCAATCTCGCAGCAACTTTATCACATTAAGTGTACATAATACATAGTATAAATCTATTAACCTCCAGAGGTAAAAAAAGAAGAAGACAAATTGATAATTGGTATACATTCCTCAAAACTGCAAAAGCTACCAAAATCGTTCTAGAGAGATACCTTGAAGCATGCTCCAGAAGAAAAAGAAAAGAAAAGAACACTGCCTTGATGAAATCGGTTTTGGGATTGAGGATTCATTTAAGTATCACAAATCCAGTACTCTTGCAGTTCTTGAATCATCAATAAGGGTAACTTTGAGGCATGCACATTAGATGTAGTTGTTCAACAGATGAAATCGCCAATACAAAGGACAGAAGGAAACAGGAGGAAAACAAGATATAAAAAAGAAAGCAAAAAAAAAAAACAGCATTCTGCAAGTTATTGGGGATCTCCCAGTATTCGTTCTTGATGGAAAAATCAATCAGCAAGACCAACCAGTTCAGCAGAGTAGCAGACACAAGGTCCAATTAGCTGCATAAGTGCTTTCCTTTATTGGAGGTACCACACAGAGCTAAGCAACACTGAACATGCGTCGTACCATCGTTTGTAGCTAATATGCCAATTATTTCCATTATGAGCTGCCAGCCAGGTAGAGTCATTTTTTTCCTAATCCAACACTGCCTATCCTACTGAGCTATGTCCACACTACACGTTAAGAGGGAAAGAGTTGACTGAACAACTACGTGCACTGCGGATGAAGACATCATGCACGTTTCAGATGTCTCCTTTTGCCTCAAGCACCAAGGTTAAACTCATGCCAATTTCAGACCAGAAACATTAGAAGGCAAATGGCTGACATAGACCCCTACATAATTATCCAACCAGATCAAGTAAGCAGTTTTAGCATGCTCGTGTGCATTTAGCCTTTTTGACTGGTCCGTACAATATAGCCTAATGTCGTGTCCACATAATACAAAAACAACATTGCAGATTAGCATATAGGTAACAATGTCTCAGTAATCAATATTAGTCAGAATTTAGGAACAATTCTTGACTATGATAGTTGTTTTATGCACATAAGAAAGAGATTCATTAGTCACCATGCATCTCAAATAATAAAGCACACCAGACTGCGGATATTTATTGTTACTCGAATGCTCAAAATTAAATCCAAGGACAAAGAAAGATAGAAAGGAGGTTTGCAAGGGTCCACCAAACACTTGTCTTACACTGACAAGGCACTTGTCTTTGTGCGTCATCTCACCTTCACTTTTGCAGGGCTTGACTTTTGTTTCACTTTTTCTTTTCATGGGGATAAGGGCCTTAAAACTTAAAAGTTTTTGGAATGACCGGAAAAAAAAAAAGCATCTTTTGGAAGCTGTTCACTCACCATTTGAGATTTTGAGAGATGAGTCATCGTATTCAAGACCTCCTTTTCCTCAACCTGCATAGAATTTACACTTTTACAGTAAGATGAACTTTGTATCTAACCCATACATGCCAAAAAAAAAAAGAGACAAACTCACCAACTTCAGTTTCAAGTCTTCAATGTTACCAGCCAGCTTTAGTACATGAAGCTTCAAAGACTGTATGAACAAGAAGAGTAATCACAATGATGGAAACAGAAATTAGTAAGCTGTGAGAGAACACACTTCTAAAATAAACAAGAAAGAAGTAGAAAATATCTGGGGCCCAAAGTATATATCGTTTGTCACACACGACTACTTTAGAGCTGAGACTGCTACAAAAATAATGAACAAATCTTTGTAATGCATCAATGGTTTCATTAAGTTGGAATCTTGAGATTCTTGAATAAGATGGGACAATCAGGTTGATTTCTTAGCTCACTCATGTATCACGAGTCACATCTACCTTCCCACGGCCAAGTGCCAACACAGGAAAAAGAAGAGAAATCTATCTTACCTTATTTCGCTGAGCTTCAATTGAGCGTTTTAATGCTTGTTTCTTATTCAAAAGTGTTTGAGGCCGCAAACTCGCTGGTCGCTGGTAGTTCTTTCCACGGTATATGATGATCGCATGTCCATCGCTTACTCTCTCAACACCTACAAGTATTCCCCCACTTTCTGCTTCTAGCATTCTTGCAGTGCTGCGAATTTCATCAATTTTCCGTCCACCGCAAATTATTTTTACCAGTTCGCGGTACTTCCAGTGAAGATGCATATTCTCAACTGTGCCATCAAAAACTCCACGTTTCCCTGGCAAGAGTGGACATGTATATGAGCTGAAAGAAGGAATTGCAAATCCGAAAGCCACAACTTATGCCCTGGTCCTCGAAATACTTAGCTTGTCGCGTGCGTAAGCTAACGTAGTGCAAATTCTCACTACTCACCCAATAACAGGAACGGCTTCATCTTCAAGGCAACCTTCTTCAGCATGTACTTTTCTTCTTCCGTGATACGCTCTCTTTTTACATCTGCTTGTTGGGAAACCTGAGCCTCCTCCAGCTCAGATAAAACCTTCTCTGCCTTTGCTTTCTCTTCCAGAGCCTGGTAAATAACATGTGAGAGAGTTAGGAATATAATAATTTGCAAAGTAAAGATATCATGTCCCAATACGTTTACCTGTGACAGTTTATTGCTAGTTTTCACAATTAACGCTTCAATGGACTTCTTTTTCTGTTCTTCAAAAACTTCACTCTCTTCTGTGATCTGACTCAAACCACATTCATCAGTAGAAGAACCTCCCCCAGTATCTGCTAAAGAATCTTCCGGCTTCATAGGTGGAGAAACATTTACCAACTGCTTATCTCCAAGTGCCCTGCTATTCCGCCTCTCTTCAATAGCTAAAGAAACAGCCGAAGGAAGGAAATCTTTTCCTCGGTAAAACACTATATACTGGTTGTCGCGGGACAACAAAATACCACCAGTTAGGCTCTGCAAAACAACATAATGGTAAGAAAGAGACAGACAAACACAACTCACAGACAGTAAAGACCATTTTCAAGAAAACTCCTGAGAAGTAGTACAGCAAACAAATTACAGAAAACCAAACAATAAATACTTCACGATAATGAGCCAATCTGCTCAACTAGTACTGCAATGATTGACAGGAAAATTTCAAAAAGTATTTCCTTCATGAATGAAATTCTTACTTTTTCTCATCCCGACCAGGCTCAAGGATGTTAAACTTGAGCCCAAGCAATAGCTCACTTGTACGAGCAAACAACATATAGTCAACTGCTGCTCAAACCATCATAAAAGTAGCACTATATGAAAACAACAAACCAAAGCGCATCCCTCATTTTCAATGTCCACGTAAAATCACCTAAAGAAAACTGTGTACAGATTATTTTGGACAGCAAGAATCCCCTGTACAGCAAGTGATCCAGAGTTTATGACAAAATTTCAGCTTTGAGGCCATAAAATCAATTTTTTTGCTGAGGGGACAGGAGGGTAAGATACTTCTACTGAAGCAAAGGAGGGCTAGACTAGCACCCCAATTACCAAGGAAAAAAATCCGTGATCCCAGTGGAAAATTAAAGTAGTTAACCTCAGAAAATTCAAATTTTCAAACACGGAGAGTGACCAGAATCTGAAATGGGAAACCAACTGCCAGTGAGGTTATGAGGAAACATATATGGGCAGTAGCATTCAAGAAATATATGCTCTGCGTGAAATGGGTTCATAGTATTTACTTGAAGGAGGATGATTTATAGAATCATAGAGCCCAACCCCACCAGTTGGAATTGGTTAACTGCAAAAAGTACATTGTGACTTGATAAATGATTTTGATGCTTCGGGTAAATAGAAAGTTTCCCCCGGTGGTGCATACATTATCAAATCAGGGTATAAATGAATCTGAGGTCCAAGATAAAAGTGCCAACATAGCAAATTGGTCTGGCTCCTGTTCATGTTCCGAAGACTAACAAACTACATGGATGGCGGTGCTTAAGAAACTAGTTACGGAGGATAGGACAACGGGCTTGGGTTTTTACTTGGACCATCCATATTGTGACCTACGTGAGGTGAATCTTGAATATTGAATGTGCTTTCACACTTAATATGTTGGATCAAGTATTATATTGAGGCAAGGGGCCAAAACAATATACTTGTATCTGAATGATTGGTTAAGACATTGCCAGAACAAAAGGGATGAGGAAGTTGAAAGAAGTGGTATCTACAGCAACAATGTCCACGATCAAAGCTGTTTGGCATGAACGCCATCAGATGATTTTTCAAGAGAAGAGTGTTGACCCAATCTTTGCAAATATACAGTTTGAGGTTAGAACTAGGAATTTTTGGTTGTTTAAAAATAGTAAGCTAAGTGATCATGCATTAGGTTTATGTAATGTTTTATACTTGAGGCAGATTTAAAAGGAGAGCTCTTCCTAGAAGGTTTATCAAAAACAAGAAAAAAAATCTGACACAAACTTAAACAGTTCAGCAGCTTAGCACACATTTCCATTAATCCAACATTTACAAAAGACCAACACTGACCTTTAGCTCTTTTGCTATCATCAGACTACTAGAACTCTGAACACCTCTTTTAAGAGCAACTTTAGCAATTTCACATTTTTCCCACAGCTTTAGCATTGCAGCAGCTACTCCTTGAAGGTTTCTGTTTCTCCCTGCAAAGAATGCTATTGTTTTAGTAGTATATACATTTATTTCCCCATTTACAAGCATGACATGTCTACAAGACGTGCAACAATGGAGTCCAAACCCCACGTCGTGAAGCAGGGGTTAACAAGTCTAAACACTTGCACTAAGAATTTTCCTTATTTATTGATTGTTGAATTAAAGAGAGTCAAAGTGGCATAACGTGCAGCCTAATCCAGATATTGCAGGCTATTATATTTTGTTTTTTAATTGATCTGGTATAGAATGTCAGTGAGATCACAGGAAGGAAGGATAGAAATGTGGTACTGACCCAGAGCAAAATGGCACGGCAATGGACTACCAAGTCTCTTCAGTATTGTCCTCTCATCGTTGGTTAGTATTGACCTCACTCCAAATGGAAGAAGGCGGAAGGGTCTCCTGTACCCTGGGGCAACTGCTGGTAAAAGGTCTCCATCAATTGGTAAAGGATCACAACCCCACCAACCCGTAAACCGCGGACCCAATCCGTCCAAGAGCCTCTCAGCTTCCTCTACAAGTTGCTTTTCACCAGCTGTGAGGAATCGCACTCGGCCAGGTGAACCGACACCTTGTACCAAGGAAGATTGACCGAGTGACCCAGACGAACTTGGACCACTAGATCCCTCAACATGTGCCTCCTGAGAGAACACACTTTCCTCTTTAATCTGTGAACTATCATCAGATATTATCATATTCTGATATCTGTTAGCAGAAGCTTCACCCAGTGAGAAGTATGGATACTTGTAGTTTGGACCTCTATACAGAATTATCTTGCCTCCAGACCTCCAAACAACCATGCCTCCGGTTTTTCTCTAACTCCATCAAAGGCAAATAAAACTCTGAATAAGTAAACCATAAAATAGACTGAAAGAAATCACTAGAAAACTTAGCCATGTTTGTGATAGCCTAAAGCAAGTATCTTTACCTCCTGCAAGCCTTCCTAGGTCCAAAACTATTCCATCCATGGAGCCACATATTACTGATTACGAAATCCTTCACCGTAATCACTCAACAATACCATGACAAAAAAAAAACTTCAATCAATAATCCTAACCAAACAACTATCTTTAATCTGTAGCTCTAGCGTATAATGGGTTGAATACCATTAATTTCCTTCCAAAGAAAAAAATTATACACTTCTCAAAAAAAAAATCCCTACATCCTGGTTATCTACCAGATTCCAATACTAGCAGCGTTTGAGCCTTTGAGGTCATACCCCTCCCCCAACCCACCCCCCCACAAAAAACTCTACAATCTGTTACAAACTGTAAAAGTCAACAAGCATCAATTCATGTACTCAGCATTACATAAATACACAGTATTACCATTCTAATCATATCTCGATAATGATCCCATCACCTCCAAAAAAAACCCAAATGACAAAGTTATCAAATTACACTACGACTCCTATCATTATCACCACTCCAGTCTCAAAAAAAACTCCCTACATCCTGGTGATTAGGGATGGCAGTGGGCGGTTTAGGCGGGCTCCTATCATCATCACCGGATTCCAATACTGGGAGCGTTTTTGCCTAAATTATTACTAACCCTCAACATTTCCACAATCTTCATGAACTTCCCTTCCTGTTCACCCCCACCCCACCCCCCAATTAAAAAAACTCCAATCCATTCCAAACTGGAAAAAAAAAGCAAAACATCAGGTCATTCACTTGTACTACATACTACCACCATTCTTATCATAACTCAATGATGATCCACCACCTCCAAAAAAAAACACCAATGAATCCCAAATAACAAAGTAATCAAATTACACTACTCTTCCTATCATTATCACCTCTCCACCACAACATCAACTACACACATCAAAAAAACAAAGCAATGAAATTACTATATATAACCATTCTAAATTTCTAATCATACCTCAATTATGATCCCAACCCAAAACCAAAAAAAAAACCACATAACATATTAGCCAATTAGTTACATTCCACCACATAATCAACTAAAAGAAACTACAGCAATCGATTAAAGTAGTTGAATAAAATCAAATTAATTAATGTATACCTCCAAGAGAAGATGAGTCCTGCTCATATTCAACCGCCAAACATCCTCACAAACAATCTTAACAACTTCAAAACTCCTCCACCTTTCATGAATCCCATTCACAACACCTTCACTCACACCACTCTTCCCAATCTTTAGCTTCTCTCTCATCCTTATCCCTATTGTAATCAACCTCCTCATCTCCCCTTTCCTCAAACTCCTCTCCGCCAAGCTCTTCTCTTCTTCATTCTCACTTCCACTCCTCTCTCTCTCCTTACCCTCCTCTCCTTTCCCCCAGCTCTTGTCCAGCGTGTGCCCGACCCTGTTGTTGGGTATCTCTCTTGGGTTGGGCAGGAATATCTCTCCCACTGAAGGGGGAGTACTTGTAGGGGTAGTTTGGGTAGTTTGGGAAGTGGGTTTTGAAGGGGAGGTTGTTATGCCGAGGGATTTGAGCTTGTTTGAGATTAGTTCGATGGCTGACTGTTGTGGGTTTGTAGAGGGGTTTTGTGAGAGGGAGGAGAAGAGATGGAAAGTGGGTTTTGGAGAGGAGATGGAGGAGAGAGAGTGGAGTGGAGAGGGGAAGAGGATGATGGGTTTAAGCATTGTGAGTTTTGTGAGTGAGTGACTGTTGTTGGTGTGGCAATGACAATGGCGGGTAAAGGAGAAAGAATGAAGAAGATAAGGTGGATTTTTTTGATGAGTATTGTTTGTTTATAACGGTAAACAAACAATTGGTTTTTAAATTTTATTTATTATTATTATTATGATCATCGAGCCAAAGATCATTCATCAACTCGACCATTAATAACCATAGAAGTTGTTGTGTACAAAATATGATTGTGAAATGGAATTGCACCTTGAAAGAAGCTAATGATGATACTTTGCAAAACTAATCTTTGGAAAAAAATTGTTGACCATTTTGGGTTAATGATCCACTAGCTTTTTATTCTTATATTGGATATTTCTCTAAAATTAGTAGGATTTTGTTCTTTAGAAAAATAAGGGTAAGTGACATTATCTGCCTTTTGACCAAGTGGCTCACTTTTGCCATCTCTGTTATCTACTAGCCCTAGGCTCATAGTAACATTATTATACATGGAGCAAATTCATCACAAATTATCATTGTCCAAGGGAAGTAAAATAATTCCGATTTTAATCATTAATTAATGACAAATGCATCTACTGAGGGAATTCTCTATTGGAATTTGGTCATTTTGTTGTATTTTATTTTTAGATCCTTAGTAGATCATGACTAATTTGGAAACTTTCTCATTAATTTTGTAAATATTTATTTCTCAATTATTTTTTCTAGATAAGAATTTTTACTTTGTGGGAGAAATTCACATGGAAACGTGAAGTTTTTTGTATTCTTTATGTTTACTGTAAATTATTTTTATTGTTATTATTATTATTACTATTATTATTATTACTCGTATTATTATTATGAGAAGAGAGGCAATTTGGTCTTGAAAAATGAGAAGAATGATAACGTAGGTAAAAAATTTATCAATGTTTTGAAGGATGTATATTTTGAAGGATATGAATTGTAATCGAGGTGAGATAATGAAAACTATTTTATCGATGGATCTCCGAGATAAATTAAAACCAATGTTCGACCTATTGGTAGAAAAGGAGAAAAGAAGGATGAAAATATGATAAAGTCAATGTTGAGTGAAATTTAAATTACATTTTTAACAATCAATAACTGGCGTTTAAGTTGACAAGGAGGAAAACATTCAAACACTGTTGTCTTAATATAACCTTAAACCTTGTGTCGATGCTTACATAATTATCATTACATACCGAAGTTTTATGCGATTTCTACCCCAAACATTATGTTGTGTGAAACATTGTATGCATTTGAATAAGTATGTAAGAAACTAAAGATGTATTTAGAAAACAATTTACAATACCTTATTTCTTGGTGTAATTAAATATCTATATTAAAACTTTTAAGAAGCTCTTTTACAAGGTAGCTAATTTTTTATTGACCTATATCTATATAGCTATCCCATACAAGTGGTAAAATATTTGTCTAAATGCTATTATAAACTTTACCGAACAATTACTTATATAAGTTTTGAAATTTGATCACCGTATACATCTTATTAATATGTGAAACACCCATGAACATGCAAATTCTTACAATGTTTGTTGAAGAATAATTGTTAATCGAAATAAGTTAGAAAGAAAATGCAAAATTGACTAAGGTAGAGGATTAAGGGTAGTTGCAAAGTAACTAATTGCACCATCAATATCCTATTCAATTCATATAATTCTTTGCGATGTTATATACACCCTCGGTTACAGTTTATCTTCTAACTTTTCTTATTAAGTGCCCTAATTTATCTTCCAATTTTCCATATTTGATTATGGCCCTCCTTTAGTTTACCAATATATCCTCAACATTTACCCTAGTTACTACTTAATTAACTGAAGCCCATGTTATTTGAGCTTGTAACTTAGCATAACATTCAAGGGTAAAATTGACTAAACTCAAACTCAATCACCCCGCCTAAAATCTTTGCAAATTAAAAATTAAAGATGAAAGTGGGACGGAAGGAGTAATAAAGATCAAAACATATCATCTTTTCATCACCAAGGGCCGATTGGTATATTGAAGATGATAGTTGGATCAATCATCAAAGCTAAATTTATGTATATATTTCTCATAAAATTAGTTTTAAAAAGATACGGTGTTTAATAGGGATATAATGTTTGATAAACTCTCAAACGTAACTTTATTAATTCAATTTTTGTTTAAATTTGTTATAGAATTTCTTGAAATTTGGTATACACCAAAAATGATAAATGATGGACAAAATGAGTGAAAAAATTATGAGAGATGTCCATATGATATATATGTGAATCACCTATACATTTTTTATGTTGAAGGCTATGGTTCATTTCATAATATATTATATATTATAATATATCAACTCATATAATATATTATATATTATCTAATAATATGGGTCATGAAGATGTGAGTTTTTATTGTTAGTATTTAAGCTAAATGGTTTTAAACTATTTCATTAGTACAAACTCAAGTGTTTTTTTTTTCTTTTTACATCAAAATTCACTAAGAAATTACCTAAAGTTAAGGATAGTTCGTGTGATAGTTTAGTAGATTACAAATAAAAATCATAATTGATGGATATGATAATTCATTTCTCATTTTTTTTATCTAGTTAACTTAATAAATATGAATGTTAGTTAATCCTATTTTTAATTCGTGTGTAGTTATTTTTTTAAAATCTTAATAATTATTCGATTAGTTAAGAATATTTTAATTATGCAATCGATTATAGTATTTAATTTTAATTATTTTTAATTGCATTACTCCTTCTTATAGTAAGTTGATCTATCATTCAAATTGTGTTTAGTGCTAGTTTTTATCTTTATGATATTTCTTAAATGTTAAATTTTAATCTAGATTGGACGAATAAGGCATAATCTTTGATGCATATTTTTTTACTATGAAGTATTTGATAATCTCCAGCATTTATAGAAAGGGAACAAGTTATTGTTTATTTAGCAGTTGAAATAGTATAGTTGTAGGTCATTTTATGCAAAAAGAATGCATGGTCCACATCATCACGTTGGAACAAAGTACTATTATTGTTTGATTAAAAGAAGATCTAGCTCAATAAAATAAAATTCCAAAACAATCTTTGGTTAATACATGATACATCATTATTATCTTACAACATGGGTTTTTGAGCTACCATAAAAACGTAAAGATAACTTCCTTCTAATTCAATAAAGAAATGAAATAGATTGGATAAATTAAAGAAAAGGAGTTTCGATGTAATTGGAAAATATCAATATTTAAATAAGAAAACAATTATACATTATGAAGTAAATTAATTATAAGGAATTTTTAAAAATTAAATAAGTTTTTTGTTTGTTTAAGAAACTAACCTTTTCTTTTCTACTTCGTAACTATCACCTAAAATGAAAGTTAAATCACCTTTCGTTCCATTTTCCCCACTTTGAGTAAGAATAATAATTGAAGTTACAATAGGAATATGATTTCAATTGGCAAAATTTATCATGTACATGGAAATATTGCTTGAAGATATGAGCTAAAACTACAAAAAAGTAGTTTTGCATTCTTGTGAAAATGATTTGGGTGTTTTTCTAAAACAATTTAATGTAGTTTCGTAAAAAAAATATGAAACGGGTTCATACAAATTTTTTTAAAAGAAAAACATCTTTGTATGGGTTGTCACTTGTCAGGTCTTAGCTCGTGTAACTTTTAAATATAATCAATCGAAAAAACTTTTAAATATAAAGAATTTATCTTGTATTTTATATCACAGTAAAGCTCATTTAATTAAAGGGAAAAAAATTGTGTGAACCCGTTTTATATATGAGATTGTGATTAATGACCCCTTGGAATCCAAGGCTTGGATACAAAATAATGACTCATCGACTACACTATTATGGCCTCTCGGTTATACAATAATGACCCATGGTATCCAGTCTCATATATAAAGCGGGTTCACACAAATTTTCCTCTAATTAAAGAGCATTTGTTTTTTTTACAAAACTACCCTGAGTTTTATTCATTTCGTACCTTTTCTTATATATAATTTTGAGTGTACAAATAGACATAATATGATAATAATCATCCTACGTAATGAAAACAGGAGAAAAATTTGTGTAAACCCGTTTTATATATGAGACTGGGTAAGAAGGGTTATTATTGTGTATTCGAGGGGTCATTATGGTGTAGGCCGTAGCCAATGGATCATTAATATACGATCAAATATATGAAACGGGTTCAGTTTTAAAAAATATGCTAAGCATTTGAGAAAGCTATTCCTCCCCCCAACATCCATCTAACCACCATAAATATTTGTTCATGGTGGAAGGAATTCAATCCCCAAAAAATTACTACTGTTTCACCATGCCAAACGGTCACCATTTTTTTTAGATATACATTATCTCTTATTTACAATTTTATCTTTTTGTTTTTGTTGTGGAATTGCGACATCATTATTCAACTAGAGAAGACAACAAGAAAAACAAGCTAACGATACCCCTCAAAAAAAAAAAGAAAAAAAAGAAGCTAACGATAAAACAAAATCAACAAACTTTGACTATCATCTGTTGTGAATGATACATTGTATGAATCTAGCTAGCCGAAAGATGGTATGTGAATATCTAGCTAGCCGAAATCCAGTACTCAATTTATAAAGACTAGCTTTGTGCAATTGTGCTGAACCCTTGTGAATTACAGTAATTTAGTAGTAAAAATCCAATTTGTGAAAAAAATCTTAAAAGGTTCAGCAGGGAAATTGCCTACGGAGTATATGCAGGTAATGCTGCTACCTTATTGAAAGGTTCAGCAGGGAAATTGCCTACGGAGTATATTCAGGTAAGAACATCCACAATGGAGGTTTATAAGAGGTTTATAATGACACAAAAACCTTTGGATAGGTTTATAGACCATAGTGAAGAGGTTTGTGAAATCCAACTGAAAAACTAGGTTTGTCTGCACAAACCTCCCCATAAACCCAAAGGTGGGACCCGTCACAAGAGAGAGAGTGGCACAACAAAAATATTCAAATGGAATAAGGAGCCCACTATTGGTCCACACATAAACCCTATGTAAGGTTTATCCATAGTGGGGTTGAGGTTTATGGGTTTGAAGTTTGTGGAAAAGGGTGTATGTAAAAGGGGGACCCGCTTATAAACCTCATTTGAGATTTGTCCATTGGTGATGCTCTAATAGTGAAAGCTATCGTAAGAAACGTATACACTATACAGTATGCCTTCTGAAAGATCTTTCTAAAACGGAAATGCTGCCACCTTATTGAAATCAAATGCATTTGCTCTATTGCTTACTCCTTACAAGTTACAACATTGAACTCTTGCTTTAAAAAAAAAGCCCAAAGTGAAAACATGTCTTATTATGGGCTGTCAAGCCTGTCATTATTTAGAAAGTACATATGAAGCACCAGTGTTTGAAAATAGTGGAACCTTCCAAATGGAGCGAGTTTTTGCAATTTCGGCTAGCTAGTTCATAAAGGTCACGCACATTACTCACATAGTCACATATGTCACCGGCTTTGTTTGCTTCTGTTGTGACTTGAGGTTTTTTTTTTAGGATCTGCCGTAAAAATCTCATAACCTCGAGATGTATAGTTTAAGCTTCAACTCAGCAGCTCTGCACAGACTTTTTTTTCTTCTAGGGTGTGAGCGCGCTCTGCAAAGGCTGTTACTTACAGACTTAAGAGTAGACCAGCAGGGGTAAAATCATTAGTGTAAGTTCTCCATAAAAAAAAATCATTAGTGCAAGACTAAGGAACAAGTATGCAGTGCACTCTATATAGCACCAGGGGGGAAAAAAGAAGAAGAAGAAAGATCCGCAATGAATATCCAGACAATGATGTAGGAAAAAATTGTGTTTAAATTAAAAAATAAGTGGAAGACATAAGGTATATACCATAAATGAAATCTCATATTGTGATACCATTATACCAATCACTCTATTTTTACATGCAGGGGTTCTCATCACAATCCTAAGGATCATTACCAAAGCATCTCTTCCCAACAACCCACGAGGCCTTCAAACAATGCAAGCTCCCACTTCTACTTCATTGTGAGCGCCATTATCCTGCTTGCTTGCATGTTGTGCAGCGCAGCAACCTGATATTCATGCTACCAGTAATGCAACATCACTATAAGCTTCTAGACCACCATGAACCTTCCAAGCTGAAACTCAAGAAAACCGCCAAAAAGATCACATGCCCTGCTTTTGGAATATTTTCAATTTATATAGTCACTCTCTCCATTTTCCCTGGATTCATTTCAGATGATGATTATATATACATCTTGGCATGGGCATGTCTATCAGCTTCAGTTTCCATCAAAAAAGAAGGTTTTTCAGCTTCAGTGACTGAGCAACTGAATAGGTCACCTAGGAATAGAATTATCTTTTCCATAATGGCGCTAAGAGCTTTTTCAGAACCAATTATTCTTTTCCAGAACCAATTAAAGAGTTATCCTTTTGCAGAATCAATAACAGATTCATAGATAGTTTTTTTTTTTGAAAAGTGAGGGGGGTTTTATTCATAAATCAAACAAATATCTTCGGATACAATATCCATAACACTCTCCGGCCCCCCATCTACCCAAATTTTAGAGGAATAATCATACGAGAGCATATGTGCTAGTATATGCCCCGCTTTATTCCCCGTCTGTTGACTGTTATTTCTCTGATCACAATTTGATTGATCAGAAACAATCTGCAGCAACAGCAGAATGAAGAACAGAATGAAGAGAAGAGAGAAGAGAAGAAGATAGAGAAATTGAGAGAGGAATTCTAGAGAGATTCTTATTATTGAATTATGTATCAATCATACATAATGAATCTTATGAGCATTCTATTTATACAATGTTGTATAGCTAGCTATCTGATCATTCAGTTACATTGTGCTACATACTAACAGATTTCTAACTTCTCTAACAAACTCTAACAAACTTAAACTAACTTTCCCGCCATAACCATATAACTCCTTACAACATCCCCCCCTCAAGTGTAGAGTTCTATGCTGACTGAACTCCTAACTTGCTGAGTAACATTTGATGTTGATCAACTGGTAAAACCTTCGTAAACACGTCTGTAAGTTGTTGCTTGGTATGAACATAAGATGGAGCTAGAACACCTTCAGTTACTTTGTCTCTAATGAAGTGACAATCGACTTCAATGTGCTTCGTTCGCTCATGATAGACTGGATTAGCTGCAATGAAGAGAGCTGCTTGATTGTCACATTTGAGAGTGACTGGTGTGAGATTTTGCAAGCCCAAATCTTTTAGCAGAGTGACCAACCACACTACTTCACAAGTTGTCAATGCCATTGACCTGTATTCAGCTTCTGCAGAGCTCCTAGCAACAACATTCTGCTTCTTTGATCTCCATGATGTTGGTGATTCTCCAAGTAATACGCAATAGCCTGTAGTGGATCTTCTAGAAACCGGACATGATGCCCAGTCAGAGTCACAATAGGCTGTTAGATGTGCACTAGATGAAGTAGCCATGAGTATGCCTTGATCAGGTGAATTTTTCAAATATCTAAGAAGATAATGAATGGCTTGCAGATGAGAAGTACGAGGCTCCTGCATGAACTGACTCAGGACATGTACTGTATATGCAATATCAGGCCTTGATATAGTAAGATAAATCAGCTTGCCTACTAATCTTCTGTAATGATCAGGATTTGGTAACACTGTACCATCACTGTCATTCAATTTGACATGACTTTCCATAGGTAACTTGACAGGCCTTGCTTCATGAAGACCTACTTCATTCAACATATCCAATACATATTTTCTTTCAGAAACAAAAATACCTCGAGATGTTCTTGCAATTTCCAACCCAAGGAAATATCTGAGTTCTCCAAGATCTTTCATTTTGAACTGTTGACTGAGAAGTTCTTTGATTGCAGAAATATCACTCTTATCATTTCCTGCTACCAACATGTCATCAACATAGATAAGTATGACAGTGAAGGCACTTCCTGTCTGACTGAAAAATAATGAGTAATCTGCCTTGGATTGAGTAAATCCAAATTGTAATAGAGCCTGAGACAATTTGAAGAACCATTGACGAGGAGCTTGTTTAAGTCCATAAAGTGACTTAAGTAGCCTGCAGACTTGAAGTGGTTGATTTTTATTTCTTTTTGGTCGAATGTACTCTTTCTGACATTGAATACGATCTCTAAATTGCAGATATCCCTTAGGCAACTTCATATAGACTTCCTCCTCCAAATCTCCATGCAAAAACGCATTGGTTACATCCATCTGACAGGTGTACCATTCTCTCAATGCTGCAACTACTAACACAGCTCGAACAGTAGTCATCTTGGCTACTGGAGCAGATGTTTGCTTGTAATTTACACCATACTCCTGTCCACAACCTTGACTCACCAATCTAGCTTTCTTTCTCTCCACTGTTCCATCTGACCTGTATTTTGTTTTGAACAACCACTTGCTTCCAATAGCAGTTTTGTCAGTAGGTAAATCAGTAATAATCCAAGTACCAGTTTGTTCTAATTCATCCAACTCTAGATTCATGGCATTGCATCATGCTTGATCACTGACAGCTTGTGAAAAAGTGGTAGGATCAGATTCTGTAATCAGTTGAGTCAAGAAGGCTCGAAATGTGGGTTTGAGAGTAGTGTTTATGATATTTTCAGACAAAGCAGCAAAATTACTGACAAAATCCTTCAACCAAACAGGATCTTTTCTTTGCCTATTGGACTGTCTCAACTGATTGCTAACAGAATTTGTAGCTCTATGATCAGAAAAATGATTGGTTGAATTATTAGAATTAGTAGTATCAGACAATAGCAGATCATCATATGGAGAAAAAGAACAAGTATTAGGCATATCAACAGGAACAGGTTGCATGTAAAATTTATTACTGTCAGAGGCATATGGAAAAACATGTTCTACAAATTTGACATCTCTAGAAACAAATGAAAGTTTTGTTACTAGATTGAGTAGTTTATATCCTCTTTGAGATGAAGGATAGCCAAGAAATACACATGGCACAGCTCGTTCTTGAAATTTATCTGTAGTAAGGGAAGGATTTACAGCAAAAGCTAAACAACCAAATACTTTGATATGATCATAAGTAGGTGATTGTTTTAACAGAAGCTCATAAGGAGTTTTGTGTTGTAATACAGGTGTAGGTAGTCTGTTGATAAGGTATGTGGCTGTAAGTACACAATCTCCCCAATACGAAATAGGTAGATGTGATTGAAATCTCAGAGAACGAGCTACATCTAGAACATGCCTGTGTTTTCTTTCAACTCTGCCATTCTGTTGTGATCTTCCTACACAGGTTGTTTGATGATCTATGCCTAGACTTTTGAAGAAAATTTGACATTGACCACTGTCAAACTCAAGTGCATTGTCAGATCTAATCTTCTTGACAATAGCATTAAACTGTGTTTTGGCATTTTGAATGAAATTTTGTAAGACAGACAGAGATTCTGATTTGTGTTTTAATAAGAAAGTCCATGTTGATCTGCTATAATCATCAACTATTGTGAGAAAGAGCTTTTTATCCTTGTGAGTAGGAGTCCTATAAGGTCCCCATATATCCATATGAATAAGCTCAAATATAACAGAAGCTTTAGAATATAGTTCTTGATCATAGTCTATTTGATAAAATGACTATTCCATTCACAGAAATACAAAATCCTCTTTTTCTTCATCCTTCTGAAAGTGCAAGCTCTCTTGGTGTAAAGGCAAACCTGGCTGGCATTGAAGATTACAATCATTAGCGCAGGCAGGTGGAGATTTGTCTAACAACAAAGAGGAAGCTTGGATTTGTTACAGGCACTATTCAGAGACCAACTGAGTTACTGCAAGCAGATCAGTGGGATACCTGCAACACAATGGTGATTGCTTGGCTGTTAAATTCTGTTTCAGAAACTATTGAAAGGTCAGTGATGTATCTTCGTTCTGCTTGGTTTAAATAAAAAGGTGTAAGAAACTATTGCTTGGTTTAAATAAAAAGGTGTAAGAAGTTTCTTTTAGAAAACTATTCCAAGGGATAGGAGGTCTTGGGTAACTATCTAAGATTACAATTTATCGTGTTAATTTTTTGTAAATTTTAAAAGAATTGATCACTTATTTTTGGCTTTCAATTGCCACATTGTAAGCGGTAAGAATAGGTTTATAGTTTTTTTTTTTTACTGTATCAATGTGTCATACATTACTAATCGTATTGATATGTCACTTATCTTTTAATTAAGAACACTTTAATAGAAAATTAAATGAAACATGTATTTTTATTTAAATGCCTTTTAATTATTCATTTATAACCAACTATTTTTTTTAATCAGGTTCTTTTTACCCATATGATATTGATACATATTTCCAATGATAAATTCACTTAAATATGGAAGTTTTCACCTTATCACCTGATCAAAGCATACCATGCATTTAACTAAGGGTGTGTTTTGGTCGACTGAAATGATATAAAGTGAAACTGAACTGAACTGAAAAAAAATGAAAGATGTTGAACTGAACTGAAAAAAACTGAAGACAGTTATAATTATAACTAAAATTTTACTGAACTGAACTGAAAAAAACTGAAAGATGCTGAACTAAACTGAAAAAAACTGAACTGAACTGAAAAAAACTAAACTGTAGCAGTACCGACGAACAAAACATAGCCTAAAAGTGATCATCGAGGCTTTCTCTCAAACAAAGTGATCATCGAGAGATTTTAATGATGTATTAACTACATGCTAATTATTCAAATTACAACAACTATAGAAACAAATTTTGTTACAAATTTAACAAATTTTTTTGGCACTTAATTAGGAAATTATAGTATATTTAGAAATATTCGAACAAATTCTAATAAACTACCAGTATAGATAGGTTTCTTCTTCTTTATATATTCTCTTTATTATCCTCTCAAAAAAAAAAATCTCTTTATTATGGAGAAACTGGTTAGATTTCTTTTTAAAACAGACTACTATATATAAACAACACATGTACAAAAATTTAGGAATTTTGGATTGTTGTTGTATAGAATTAAGGAAACAACCACTTCATCCCCCTAAATAATACTCCGTAAATTAATACGAGTATATTTATGTGTATAAAATAAGAAAAAAAGAAGACGGGAAAGACTGTTCGAGGGTACCGTTAGCCCTCTCTCTCCCTCACACTCTCTCACACACAGTTACCTCCCGCCAATTTTCCCAGAAGAACATCCGTACTAGATCATCAAGGAACATCCGACGTAAAGTTTCTCCTGACACTGCTTTCATTATCAAGGTATTTGGAACGTCTCTTTCTGGTTTTCAGTTGATTTGCCTAATTGAATTTGAAATTTAATTGAGATTGAAATTAGTTTTTTTTAAAAAAAAAATCGAATTGAATTGAATTTGACTGAAGTGTTAATTGGGATTTCTATATTTAAATCATTTCAGACTTGTTTGAATGCCTTCCCGATTGATTAATTACCTTTTCACCTCTGTTTATTAAAAAAAATTACTTTTTTTCTTTTTATTTAAATTTAACTCGTTTGTTTTGTAAGAGAATTAGAGAAAGCAACCATTGATAGCCAATATTGATGAGCCCGAACAGTCTACCGAGACCACTGGCTTTAGACCCAATTCAGGGGTAAGGCTGCGTACATCAGATTCCCTCATTGCCCCATCTGAGATGGGATTATACTGGGATTATACTGAGAGGGATTATACTGCGTACACCAGATTCCCTCATTCCACCCACCGGCCGCATGCTAACCGATGATAAAGTCTTTTCGGCAAAAGGTGGCTCTAGTGGAGGAGGAGAGAGAAGGGGCAGTGGAAGGGCAATGATTATTGGAGGATCAACCCCATAGGTTGCATTGGCTAATAGGGAGAAGAGGAGAGGGAAGGTGAAGGGTTGAATGACAGGAATGTAATCTAGGAGGGAGAATGGAGGGTGTGTGGGTTTATCCGTTTATGGATCTATGCTCCTTCGAGTTCCGGGATTTGTTACAATTGGATTAGAAGTGGTAACAAAATGGGGGAATCAGTTCCACCCAGAAACGATAATGGATTCATATTTTCTCAAAACAAACAACAATTTAATCGTAACGTTAACTGTTAGCCTTACATTGTCAAGTTTTAAGCTTACCAAACAACTCCCTAAGATATTTGTAAATCAGTCAAAATATTGAATACTACCTAGAAGGTCCTAGAACTAGCATTAGACATCTATAAATGCTACCTATGTGTACTCTTGTATGTGTGTAGAAATACTCCCCTTACAGCATTGTACTACCATCCTCAGTTACTAATATGCAATCTATATGTGCATTAGTGTATGAAGATAGAGACTTGAGACGAACTCATAATCATAGCCAACATTTGTCACACTAGAAGATGACGACTCCCATCCTTTTAATAATCGGAGCTGCAGCTGGTCTAAGTTTGGCTAAACATGTGGCTTATGTAGTGGGAACGATTATTCACTCTCGCAAGGTATTTCTCTTTTTCCCAACTTTAAGAGATGTTTTTGAAATCTTCGTACTATGAATGTTTGTACAAACATTCATTTGTCTTTATTTCATATTGGGATGCCTTTTTCGATCACTGATTTGTATGTGTGGTTAAAATTTTAATTTACTACACAACTTCACTACATTATTTAGCAATGATTTTGTTACATTGATAGAATGAAGTGTTTTTGTCGTAGTTGTTTTTGGTTCAAGCACATTTACTCGCATGCATATGTTTGTTTTTATTTATTTATTATGCAACACTATTTTACCATATGCCTTTGATTTTACGGGTCCTTGAGAGCGTGTTGTGCCCTAGATGGTCCAATTTTGCGAATTATGCCACATCTTATGGATGGAACCCCTTTCATTGTTCTTGTGATGGAATAGACTTTCGTGAGGCTAGTGTTGTCTTGTTGAAAAATAATAAATTTTGTCAAGTTAAGAAATGACTAAGATTAATGCCTTGGAGACATTCAATGGGAGCATGTTAAGACTTGTGAGATCTATTCTACAGGTCCAAAGAGGTTGTCGTTGTCCTTAACTTTAGGGTCCATAGGTGACGCAGAGCTTGAATACCCATGTTATCTAAAACTCATTGATACCTTTGAAGGTAGTTTAGTTCTCTAGTCAATGTGGAAAAACTCATTTTTTATGTTGTTTTGTATGAACAATAATTTTTTCTTAAAACTGACTTTTGATTTGATAGGGTGATGATACTTGCGAGAATTATTGTCTTACATTGCTCGGTCGCAATCAATTTTCTCTTAGTGTGGGCGACCGCATTAGTGAAATGCCAAATGAGATTTTGAGCGACATCTTATCTCGTCTACCACTACGTGAAACTGTGCGAATGGCTATTTTATCAAAAAGGTGTAGTGATTTGTGGAAGCATTTGCCTTGCCTTGACTTAGATTGGTATGCTATCTCCGGTTCTCCAGTTATATTTACAAATTCCGACAAAAAACGTTGTGATAGGTTTAGAAAGACATATGTGAAAAATGTTGAGCAAGTCTTATATTGCTATAAAGATCAAAACATATCATCTTTTAAATTATCATTTTGTTTTGACAAGAGATATGCCGCAAACGTGTCTAAGTGGATCAACTTTGGAACAAGAAAGTGCGTCGAAAGCTTGAACATTCAACTCATGTGTGGGGAGCTTACACAATGTGGATTTTTTTTCGATCATGAATGCGATCTCCATTACAAAAATGATCAATTGTACATTATCTCTATAGATAGTGTCTCGCAGTTCTCCCACTTGAAATTCCTTTCTCTACACTCGTGCATCCTTAAGTTCAATGGTCATTTTGGATTCAACAAATTGATTGTGTTGGATCTAAATCGTGTTCTTATGGAGGAAGAAGAGTTTGAGATGATGTTGTCTTGTTCCTCGGCCATTGAACGATTGCGAATAACAAAATGCATTCTTCCTAGAAAATTGTGTATCAAAAATAACTTGCAAAAGTTAAGCTTCATAATGATCGATAATTGCTCGAAGTTGCAAGAAATAGAATGCAGTGTCGAGAAACTCAACACATTTGACCTTGTTTCCAAATATTATGTCAAATGTCGCTTCAAGCACTTGTCAAAGCCAGAAAACGTGTATATATTTCTCATAAACGAGGTTGATAAAGCGAGATATGTATTTAGTGACATTGCAAATTATCTCCCTGATGCCAAGTCACTATGTATGACAGGAAATTATCCATTGGTAAGTGAAATAATATTTTACTAATATCTTCTAATTTATTGTTTGAGCTTGATGCTCATCGATGTTCTTTTATTCCAGATTACGAGATTACCTACTAGTCCGTTTGCTGTTTTTAAAGATGTTTCGTGGTTACAACTCGTTATGAAACACAGTGATGAGCAATTTTGCACACTTCAGTATCTTCCGCTGCTAATGATATCTTTTCCAAAGTTGAAGAAACTCAACATCTGTGTAAGTCTTGTTAACCTCTTGATTCCTGAATGCGGAACTTGTCTTTATTAGTAGTATTATGCATATCATTTGATATCCAATACGCGTTGTTGACTCACAAGATCCATGTTGCGAAAAATGGATGTATCTCAAACTGGGGGAGGGGGAGAGGTAGTCGGATTTGAGGAGTGCGTATTCTGTCATCTTATTAAGGTTGCGGAGAATTTTCATACAAAACTGAGAACAAATAAGCAAAGGAGAGAATAGGTGAAGTTGTTTATGCTTTGAGTTGTCATGTAGCTAGCTAACTTAATGTGATATCACGTGTTATCTGTAACATTGCGAATGTTCATATGGCTACTTAACTCCTTCTCTTGCCTGCATTCGTAGTTTTAGTTGGATGCTTCCATGAAGTACAGTCTTTGTTTCTAAACGCAACAGGTTGGGATGGGGCTTTGTATGTAAGCTCTTTTCATTTCCTTTGCTTTTCTTAGTAGGCTGTCTTGTCTTTGTCGTCATATAAGTTGCATCATTCTGACGTCAAGCATTAGTCAGCTTATTGATTGAGAAACTTGTCACTGGTCACTGGTGGGCTTAGAGCTAAGATTAGTTCTGTCTGGCAGCAAAATACCCAGCTGCAAGGGGTTGGAAGCATTAACAAAAACCCCAAGTATGAATCAACTCTAGCAAAACTCCATGCTGTATATGTTAGGTTTAGCTGCCACCATCTTTTGGGTAGAGCTGCCGGCAGACTTGAATTATGTTTACTCTTCCTGTGTTTGGTTTGGCGGGAAGGAAAAAGGAATGCTTTGGGAAGGTTATCCATTCCATGAAACAAAATACGAAAGATTGGGGTATATTTGGTTCTGAAAATGTCAATACTACAATAACAAAACAACAACATCAACATAGCTTTTATATCATAATTGGGGTCGGGTGTATGCAAGTTCAATGTTTCCTTTTTTGCCATTTAGATTTTTAAAAGGTCAGTGTTTCTAAATCTTGTGACGAGTAGGCCAAGAGCTGGTCAGCAAGTGTCTTTGTCAGATCCTTGTTCTTATACAAATTCAGACATTTGCTTTGTGGATAATGGGTATTGGATATTTCATAAGTGGCTGAATAGTTAATAAGCATATTACTTTAGTTTTCTGTATTTGATTCATGTAGTTAGGTACGGATGTGCCTATGTTTGTTTTACACTCCACAAGTATGTTTGATCATTCATTCGACTTCCATCAGCTTGGTAAATTATTTAGTAGTACTATTTGATCTTTTTTACCTTTTCTTTTCACAGCTGCCTATTGCCGGAGATTACTATCCAAGTCCAAGTGTGGAGCTTCCCGCTATTCATCTCCACACCAATTTAGAGGAGGTGGAGCTGGGTGGTTTTGAAAGGAAGTGGCTAGGTATTGCCATCTATATATTGAAAAGTTGTGTTGTTTTGGAAGGGTTGGTGCTTTCCAATAAGGTCGCGGCTTATATTGGCTGGGGCCAATGGTGTCGGTTTTCGACGGGAACATATAGGGATTATAAGGATATTCCTGAGAAGTTGCATGGCATTTCCGTCTCCCCTCGGTTAAATCTGATCATTGACTGATGTGATCTTATCTATGACCAAGGCCAAGCGCCAGTCTTAAATGGTGTATTAATTTTTGTTGTGCTCTACGTTTGCTGATGTGAGCGAATACAATCATGTGAACTGATCTTTTCAGCACTGTAAGTGAGTATAAGTCTGTAACTATTCATACGAATTAATCTTTCTTGTTAGTCAGCGCTGGAAGTGAGTATAAGTCTGTAACTATTCAGAACTCAGAAGTGATTTGTTCTTAATTATTGTCCAACTCTTTTCTCTGTATTTGTTCTTAACTATGTATTTCGTCCCTAATGTTTGGCCTATCTATGTATTTCGTCCCTCAAGTATCACAGCGATGTATTTGGTCCCTAATTCTAACATCTCCTCACATCCGTTAACTTTTTA
>ONZK01003259.1:147174-160260 GCA_900322385.1 Pharnaceum exiguum
AAGAAACCCTCCAAGCCTATAGAAGCACTGAAAATTTCCAAGCAAAGATTGATTGTCCTACACCCCTTTCTTTTAACATTCTTTTCATATTCAAAGATTCTAATACAGAACCTGCTTTGGGTACTAAATGACCAATCAATAGTCTTTTCCCTTATATACACTGTGACGGGATCACTGGAAAAGAGTGAACCATGATGCAAATTGACAAATTGACAATGCTCTTCAGGCACTACATACAATATTGGAGTATCAGACTATGAGTTGTCCGGCCCTCAATGATTTCAGTCAAGAACAGAACCTTATTTGATTGAGAGCAGAGCTTAGTTTGCTAACCGAATGTATCACTACAACTACACAAAGTCCAACTAACAACAGCTGTTACTAACTGATTAACCTACCTTGTTTTTCACTTTTTCTTTCTCAGCTCCACCCTTTATAGAGCTTATCATATAAATCACATTGTTTTCACAAATCAATTCCTCACACAAGAAAACACAATTTCGCAGATTAACTGACAAACTGTAAACACAATCATGATCCTCCCACCATTTTATAATACTAACCCAAATATGTATTAAAAAACAGCAAAATCATCACTTTTACAGATAAAAACTACAAACCCATTCGCAACACACATTAAACACAAATTCCTCAAAAAAGAAACAAACTTTCAACAACAAAATTCATTTACCTCCTGAAAGTGGAAACTCCAAACAAACATACAAAAAAAAAAAACCAACAAATTCTCATCCTTAGTATCTTTTCACTTCCACAGCCATCCTTTTCACCTTCAAATCTTTGCAAGCTGTACTACACCAACTTAACCTCTGGCAATGCACTCTCGAAGAAAGTTGTGTTTGCTGAGCTTAGGACAGAAGGCATGTGGGTTGTTGTTGTTGTTGTTTTTGGAACAACCCCAGATGATGGATTGCACTCTCTATCCTCTTTTTGATGTGATAAGAGTTTAGGAGACATTTTCTGCGTCTATTTATGTTTCCTACGAAGAGGTTAAGGAAAAAAATTGGAAAAATGGGTGTTTTTTTTGTTGGAAATTTAACATTTTGGTACCTGAGATTTGAGCTAATTTCATTTTAGGTACCTGAGATTTGCATATTATCATTTTGGATGCCTGAGGTTTCGGTTCTATTAACACTTTGGGTATTTGACCCAAATCTTTTAAATTTGGCCGTTAATTTGATGACGTATCATGTTGTTTTTGCGAGGTTTGTGGGCAAAAACCCCAAATTGCCGTTCATTTAACTATAAAAACCCAAATTACTTTGTTAACACTTTGGATATTGGGGCTTTCACCCATAAATCTCTCATGAAAATAACATGACACGTCATCAACTTAACGGTTAAACTTAACTGATTTGGGTCAAATACCCAAAGTGTTAACAAAACACTAACCTCAGGCACCCAAACTGATAATATGAAAAACTCGGGTACCTAAAATGAAATTAGCTCAAACCTCAAGTACCCAAAATGTTAAATTTCCTTTTTTGTTTGTCTTGTGAGTGAGTTGTGTGAGTTAGGCCTTGTTTGGGAGTTAGCACGAGTAGGAGCAGTTAGTATGAGCAGTTTTGAGTAGTAATTAGCAGTAAGGAGGTTAAATTTGTTTGGTACATTTATAATCAGTAGTTAATAGTTTTACAATACAAAATACTAATAAATAGTGCAAATGCTGTTGAAAATGCTAAACCCAACAATATTTTCATGAAGAGCATTTTGAGCCAAAATGCTCTTTCTTAGCAAATAAGACCAAGAGAAATTTGATTGAGTCAAAAATACTCTCACAACACAAAACTACTAAATGCTCTTTGAAAATGCTATGTACCAAACAAGGCCTTAATTCCACAAAGGCACATAGGAATAAGCTAAACTTCTCATTAGTGAGTTGTTTTTTCTTTTTTTTGTCTTTGACCCTTTAATTGTCATTAGTGATCCCATATTGGTCATTATCCCATATTGGTCATTAGTGACTCTGTCATATATAAAACGATTTCACACCCATTTTTCTGGAAATATGTTTTCATTGGTTCATTTTTAGACAATTATTTTAGCACAATTTAAATAGAATGTTGATGAGTGTTAAATGTTATAGGTATAGATATATTTCATACAAGATTATCGAAAGTAAAAAAAATATGTTGGAAGGATACTTTTGAATTGAAGAACTTATATGTGTTATGATGCATATATGTTGGAATGATATTTTCGAATTGAACGGAATAATATTTATATAGGATTGTCAAAGGGGAATAGTGAATCAATAATTTGCTCAACCAATGAAAAAACATTCAAAAGTTAATGGCAAAATATTAAGGAACTTGCATTAGATTCATTCAATTCAACTTATTACTAAATGAGTCAAAGAGTTGATTTCAGAAGATCCATTCTATCATCCTAAGCTACCAAAATAACTCGAGATAGGGGCCCCTTTGTAATCGATGTACTTTTTTCTGTAAAAAATCATAAGCTACCAAATTAGATCATTACCCAAATTAAAATAAGCTTGAGCACCTCTTTGGCTAGTTGGATATTCTTCCTACAACTTCATAAGGACACAAGCAATAAAGGTTTGCAAAGGTAGAAGAACATAAGTAGTAAGAGAGAGACTTGAATTAGGTTGGACAAAGAAGGTAAATAAATGTTGTTTTCCCCATTTATTGAGAGACTTCTTGTAAGGTTGTAACGGGAAAATAAATGAAAAGAAGACGAAAGGGAACCAGTAATTGTAGGAGAAACAATTGGAATAAAAAAAGGGAGAGGTAGTATAGGGCGAGGGAGGGGAGTGAGAAGCCTCAAGGTCTTGTGTACACTAGGACTTTTTTTTGTCAAAGTACGATTATTAAAATACTATTAGTCTTATGATAAGTACGATTATTCATCAAATGCTAATCAGTCACTAGACCTGTAGTCAGTATTATAAGTTATTAGTCACGATTCATACTATTAGTCACATCTTCACGCGACAACCACCCCTCCAAGTTCCCACCAATTGTTGTGGTGGCTCTCGTGCCACCATCCATGCCAGACGAAACTGAACAGCACTACGAACCCCAATTTGACAACTCCGCAACTTTGTGAACCCTTGTGTTTAATAGAGAAATTTGTGTGAACCCGTTTCATATATGAGACTGGGTAAGAGGGGTCATTATTGAATAGTCGATGATCATTATTATAGGTGTACGATGTAAGTATTCCCATTGAGTCATTGACTCTTCTTCCGCTTATTAAATTGTGCCTTTACGTTTTGTTTCTCTTAATCTCGTTGCTATATTACACACTTTTATTTGACGATGGAAGTAGCTATATTACACTCTTGTTAAGAAACAACTGTAAAAGGAGAAGCCCATCCCCCATAGAACAAACCAATGATTAAAGTTCGAAAAAGTGTCATTACTCAAGCCCAAAAATCAATTCAACCTCCCCTCCCTTAGTCCCATTTTTTTAAAAAATAAAATAAATCCCTTTCTTACTTTACAGTGATTAGCTGATTACACAATCATCAACGTAACTTCCCACTTCAAAAAAAAAAAAAACAAAAAAAAAAAAACCAAAACCAACCAATAAATAAAAGAAAAACCAAATCAACTTCCCACTTACCAGTTACCACCGTGGGAAAAGCCAAATAGCCAAAACCCTTTATTTCAGAAACACTGCCGACATCCTCCCAAACCCTAAACCCTTTCAGAAACACAAACAAAATCAAAACACACAAAACCCCAATATTCTTTCCGCCCTTTCAGAAACACTAATAACAAAATCAAAAACACACAAACCCCCAAATTAAATGTCGCTATTTTTTTTTAAAAAAATACTACTACGACACTTAGAAAGCTAAAACCCCCAAATTAAAAATACTCATTCCCACTCCTCTCCCTCTCTCTCCTTCCATAAACAAAACAAAACAAAACAAAACAAAACACCTAATTTCTTTCTTAATTACATCGTCATGGATAATTTTACCCTGTGTCATGAAGATCTAACGATAGTTTCTTCTACAAGTCGCACGAGTATTCTGCTCCTCGTCTCCTGAGTAAGTCGATCGAGCTTGTATCTAATTAAGTTAGTTAGTTAGTTATAATTTTTTTCATGATTTCTTATTATTAGTTTTAATAATCGACATAACTAACTACATTTTATTATTTTATTTATTTAATACTCATTTTAGGATTGAAGGACTTAATTGTTGCTGTTTTAAAGTTGGGAGCAGTGGCCGGGTGTGTTTGGGCTGTGTTGAAGAGGAAGGAGGTCACCCTGTTGATTTCCTTTCCCCTTGACATTCAAGTATCCTCATTGAAATGTGTCTCTAGCTCCCTCAGAGAAATCATGTCTTTAGTCACTGATATCCTCCAGTCTACAGGAAACACATACCCAAAAAATGCATCTTGCAAGTTACATATGTATTTCTGCAGAGACCTGGAGCTTGAGAACCCTTAGTGGTTTAATTGCAAGAGTTGAGAAACTGTGCAATATCATAAGCTTGAGTAAGAGTTCTAGCCTGGGTTGCTGCTGATAAAGGAATCCTAGTGTTTTTCCGATAAGCTTCAAGAGCATCCACCACTTTCATGGCAGTAGAAAGCATTTCGGCTGAGAAGGGCTTTGCGTCAATTCTCACAAATTTCCCAAATTCTTGAACAAATCCTTTTCCAATCGCTCTCACCCAAGCAGAATCAGGATAGATGCAGATATAAGCCTGGCTCATCTTGTAGGACCGTCTTCTAACCCCTAGGTAGTTCAAACAGAACTCTCCATGTTCTGCAACTTCACCGTCATTTGTCCCAACTGTATCCAGAATTTTCAATATTGCTAGAATATTCTCCTTCCACAAGTTCCAAAAGTAAATTAACGTTTCAAGTGACACTGTTCTGTGAAATACAATGCAGAAAGTGCTCAGGTACATCTTTCACGGATTCATTTCCTTTTTCATAATTAGACAAACTAGTTTGAAGCATCACATCTAGAATTCTTCTAATAGACAGTATCTTCCCTCTCAAATGTTGACGAGATTGTGACTGCAACTTAAAAGGTTTTGAAGGGGGAAGGGGGATTGCAAGGGTCTTTGTTGTTTGGTTGCTTGTGAAGCTTCATGTTTTGGAGCACTCATGTCCCTTTGATGTTATGAAGCTTCATGTTTTGAAGCTTCATGCTTGTGAAACAAATAGTGCACTTCTTAGTTGTTTGATGTTATTTTAGTTTGTGTGAACACAATGAGGATAGTCCTTTTTCTTATTCATGTATTGGATACTTCTTAATAATTGGCTGAATAGTTAGGAAGTAGCCGACTTTTTGTTTTGTTTTGGTATTGATAAGATGTGCTGATGTGCTAGCTGGTGCGTGGGTGCGGGGGGATAAAGAAAGACTCATTAACCCGGGATTAGGCCCTCTTCATGACCAATGAGTCTCGATCCTTTAGGCAAGCCATAGGAGTCATAGTTCCAAGCAATATAAAAGCTCATTCCTGTACTCTTCTTTTATTGATTGGTCTGAGAGTTCATGCATGGATATTCGGAGTTCCTGAGTGGTGACTTTTACCTTGTTTAGATCAAACGCTTCGGGTTTAAGATGACTTTTGTTTACCCCCAAAGTGAATGGTATACCTTTCTTTCATACACCACTTAGTCGTTCAATAGATCACTTACATCAACTTGTTAAATCATATAGTAGCACTATTTAGTACTGAAGTTACCTTTTTCTCTTCGCAGCTGCCTTTTGACAGAAATCACCATCCAAGTGCAGAGCTCCCCGCCGTTCATCTCAAGGACTTCATGCTGATTTAGAGGAGGTGGAATTAGGTGGTTTCTAAAAGATTTCAGCTTATATGGTAGTTAGAAATGGTTCCGTGTATGGTAGCTCACAAAATGTAAGTATCAAACTACATGAAAGCTAGAAATGATAAGACTTCTAGTAGTGTCTTAGACTACGCTTAAATACATGTATGCTTAGGTAATCCAGCTGGGCAACTTGCAATTGTTCCATGTTTGATGGTTGATTTCAGTACATCTATCTACCAAAAAGAAACTGTATGCTTAGGTAATCCAGTTGGGCAACTTGCAATTGTTCCATGTTTGATTGTTGATTTCAGTACATCTATCTACCAAAAAGAAACGATATAGAGATTGTTGGCAACAAGAACTTGAGGACACGTGTCTAAGAGCAAAGAGAAAAGAGGTGGCACGAAATAAAATTTCCAAAACTCCATAGAAATAGCTCTTCTCAATTTTCCTTATATAAAATTAAAAACGTTTTCTTCTTAATTTTTTAATTTTTTCCCGATATGTTAATATCTAGGAGAATATCAATTTCCCGATTATAGACTTCGTGATCAAAAAATTTAAAAACTTATGTATGTCGTTTTCAAGTCTAAGATGACATGCATACACATAAGTGTGTCTTCAATTCTTACCTTTAAAAAATATAGTGCGTCTGTTTTGGCCAAAACTATCATCTCACATGGCTAAATTACTTAGGATCAGATCATGTCTCAGCTCTCCTATTCCCACATCGGTGAATGTGCTAATCTTGATTTTTTTTTTTTTGCAGTAGGCATGCATTGTACGGCACTTGTTTTATCTGTAATGAATGGATATAAAAAATTTATAATATCCGTGACGACAATTTTTAATATCTGATAATAGACTTTATTATCCGTAACGACAGATAGGAGGTTAGGGCGGTAAAAGAGAGGGGAGGGTATGGTAGGACGGTTGAAGGGGAGTTGAGAGTCGGCCCGAGAGAGGATGAGAGAGTGGGGAGTCCGTCCAAGGTATTGGCTCGAGAAGGGATGAGGGAGAGGGTTGGGTATTGTTTCTTTAAGAAAAAAAAGAAAAAAAGTGGTACACATATATGCCTGCATTTTGTGTGGCATGGCTGAAAAATAAATCAAGTTTATCACAAATTCTAATTCCCACTTACAAGTCCCGAGTTGTATCCCTCCATCATATATCTATACCTTGTTTTAAAAACTGGACCTAAAAATAAAATTTAAAAAGAAAATGATATCAGGGCTTGGCTAAGAAGGATTCAGCACCTCCCAGCAGCTTACCTAATGGCGGTAAGATAGCCGCTTTTTAGAGTTTCAATAAGACTACTAGTCAATACCCCTGTTGGGGTCATTCCCATAAAAAAAGAAGAGAAAAGAACTAACAGTAAAGAGCATCGCTTGAATATTCAATATAAACATGTCATTGAAGCAAAACATTTCGGAATCTATGGTTTTTACACTTGATGATGACATAGTGGTTGCAGAAATACTTCCCAAGTTACCACCAAAGTCTCTCCTCCGGTTCAAGTGCGTATGCAAATCATGGCTAGCCTTAATTTCAAGCCCTAAATTCACAAACATTCACCTACTGCAGTCTCTTTCCTCCAAATCCAACCGGTTGGTATTCTTCCATGTAGATTATTATCAAGACAGCCTTGTGTCAGTTGAGATCGACATGCTGGGAAATCATACTGCGAAAATCCCACTTTACCAGGACTTCAGTTTTCTTATGGGGGAGGTCCGTAACCGTGTGCATGGCTCTTGCAATGGCTTGC
This sequence comes from Pharnaceum exiguum, assembly GCA_900322385.1. Taxonomy (NCBI): domain Eukaryota; kingdom Viridiplantae; phylum Streptophyta; class Magnoliopsida; order Caryophyllales; family Molluginaceae; genus Pharnaceum; species Pharnaceum exiguum. Next base: position 154,720 of record ONZK01003259.1, read on the forward strand.
TTTGTTTTGAAAGCCGTAACGGTTCGGGGGGTGTAGACCTTGTGGTGCTAAACCCGTCTACAAAGATCTTCCGGAAAATCTCATTGCGGGACTCTTCCAGAATGATCATAGGATTCGGTTATGATAGAGACACTGATGATTATAAGATAGTTAGACTGCCTTTACGTTTTCGTCTTGGTGATCCATATACAAAGTTCAAGGTTTTTAGTTTGAAATGCAATAATTGGACAAATGTCGAGGACACATCTTGTCAAGGCTATCTGGTGACCAATGAAGGCGCCCTTATACATGGCCATCTACTTCACTGGGCGTTTGCGAGTTCTTTCGAGCAGGGAGGTCAGTATTGGATTGGTTGTTTCGACATCTGTAGTGAACGCTGGATCGATGATGTGCCTTTGCCCAACGACGACCAATCACCAACTTCAATTAGAGGTTTACGAGCTGTAGATGGGTGTTTGTGCATGATGGCTTCTTACGGGGAGCAATATGTTATATGGCTGATGAAAGAGTATGGGATGAAAGAGTCATGGGTAAAACTGTGGGTTACGACTTACTCTACATTGTACCCCATTGCTATCCACAAACTTTCCGATTGCAAAATCCTGTTACACAGTCACTTCACAAAAGAGAGACCCTTTTGGTACAACACTAGAGATAGCACGATTGAGAGGCTATATAATCCATTTGTTATTCCTTGTCGATGGTTTGATATTTGCGCATGTGTGCAAAGCCTTGTCAGCATCCCTGGCGGTGAGAAAATATACAAGAACCTGAGTAGTCAGCAAGTCCGAGGACGACGTACCAAAATATTAACCGAAATTCGTAGTTTAAGTAGTCGATTGATACGTGCAATCACAAATTTAAAGCTAGGAAATTGAAGAGAACGAACTAAATGAAGATTAATGAACTAGTTGCCTGGCCGTAGAGCTGCCATGCTGATTGTCCTGCAATGGCTTTCAAGGATTTGTCTGATTAGATGCGGGGATCGGAGTGATATCAAGCTACTAGCGCAAATACAATTATGCAGAGAAAGTACATCAACTGTTATCTTATTCTAGAGCTGAAGACCTTTCTTTTCAAAGCTTCCTTTTAGGTAGAACTCATTACTCGAGTCGAATTGCAGAGCTGTTCCTGCTATTCATCTTCATACCAATTTAGAGATGGTGTAATTAGAGTGAAATGGTAATTTGTTAGTTTCTGGTTTTCATAGTTTGAGTTAGAGATTTAGAGCTGCATAGAATGGTCAATAGACAATGTAACATCTGTGTTTTGTCCAATAATAATCTTCCGTTCCTCATTCTACTCATTCTACACTACCCTTCTTTTAATTTCTTCCTTTCATGTGTCATGTGTGTGCTTTCGTATTTGAGGTACTAGTGGACTACAACAGATGAACGCATATTTGACTCAACTAAGCTACACTATGGTATATTGGTATAAGCATGAGTTGGATACAAAGATTGTGCTACCACTTTGATTTGAGCTCGTCAATGCTCCTATGTATAGTTGATTTTCGATATAGAATATTGTCCGTGTTGGGTACAGGGCCTATTAAGTTGAAAAATTTATCTTATATCTTTCAACTTTAGGTGATTATGGACTATAATAAAATGGCTATGAAAACCTTCCAGCACTTCTTATTTGGGTGAAGTTGTTGGAAGTGAGTACTTCAATGCAGCAATGGGTCCTCGGAAACAACCTCTCTGTTTTCTTAAACATGGGTATGGTTGCGTACATCCCGACCCCGAGCACCCCCATCTAATGGGGATACACTCGATTGTTGTTGTTGTTGTAATATTGTCCGTGTTCTCACTAAGTCACTAGTCAAATTTGATTTGAGCTTATCACTTCTCCTGAAATTTTAAAGGTTCAATCATTCTCGGCAAACTACTTGCAATTTATCAATTATGTTTACTAAAGTTTGGTTTAACAACATCTTAGTCGAAAATTATAGATTGATTTAGTGTTTCTTTTGGCCAATGAGCTATTAGCATACTAGCATTCTTATTCCCTAGATGAGCCAGCGTTCGATACCTCGAAGGCGCATCAATCAGAATTCAGAACTGATAATGTACACCCCTTCCCTGGTTCCCTTTTCCCGTTTAAAAGAGAAAAAAACCTTCATAATGCAATGTGAAACAAAATAGCATTCCTCAGATTAATTAAGCATACATAAAACAATCGTAGAAAGACATTAAATGACAATTAGCAAGCTACTAGTTCAGCCTGCAAGTTGATCGACTCTGATGCTTGAATAATTGGCTCACCACCAGGGATGTTGGCAAGGCTTCCCACACATAAGCAGATATCAGAGCATTGATCAGGAATATTTGGAGAATCAATTGTCTCAATTGTTCGATATCTAGTATTGTACCAACACAGCTCATGTAGTCATGTTTCTGATCGGATTTATGTACCAGAATTTTGCAATCGGAAGATTTGTTGCGAGTGATAGGGTACAACCTAAAGGGAGTGTCAACTGAGCCCTCCCAGAGCTTTACCCATGACTCTTCACTCTTGCACCCCATACTCCTTCATCAAGTACATACAACCTTGTTCCCCATACAAAGCAGTCATGCACAAACACCCATCTACGACTTGTAAATTTCTTACTGACGTTGGTGATTGACCGTCGGGCAAAGGCACATCACTGACCCAGCTTTCACTACAGATGTCGAAACAACCAATCCGATACCGACTGCTCTCTTTTGTATGACTCTGAAACATCCAGTGAAGTAGGTGATTGTTTATAAGGGCTCCCAACATTCTCATTATAGAATCCTTACAAGATATGTACTCGAATTCTCTCCAATAGTTAGGCCTCTCAAACTAAAAATCTTAACTCTTCTATGTATCCCATCAACACCAAAACTATCCAGCACTCTAACAATCTTATAGTCATCATTGCCTCTATCATACCCGAATGAACCCGATTGTTTTTCGTAAGGTTTCCTGAAGTGAGATTTTCCTGTGGGTCTTGGTACATGGGTTGAAAACCAAAATGTTTGAGCCATTCTTGGAACGGCTTACGAAAAAAAGCAAGCCATTGCAAGAGCCTGCGATAATCTGAAGGTCGCTTCCCATAAGAAAACTCAAGTCCTGGTAAAGCCAAGACCAAATCAACTGAGCCAAGACCACTTTGTTTTTTTCGAGGTGCATTGAGGATTACAAGCCGGTTGGATTTGGAGGAACGAGAGTGGCTTATGTGAAGTCGGGGCTTGAAATTAAGGCTTGCCATGATCTGCAGACACACTTAAAGCGGCCTAGAGACTTTGGTGGTAGTCTGGGAAGTATTTCTGCAGCCAGTATGTCATCACTAAGTGTACATACCATAGTTTCATATTTTATGTGCTTCGAAGACAACATGTTGTATGCTCTTGAGAATTGAGATTGAAGGGTTAGTCTTAGCTTATGGAAACTGTACAAAGCCGCATATATATAAGGCTTTCAGAAAGGTGAGGCATAACGAGACAGTCGGTAGGGACGAGGGAGTCGATGTACGAATTAAATCTAGTTCCAAAAAGAAGAAGTCGTAAAAAAATAACACCGACTTTCCATAGTGTAGACATATTTCATGCTTCTTATATAGAAAAAAGACATGTTTGAATTATAAAAAAAAAAAACCACAACATAGTTCAAAGAACACATAGTACTGTTCTACACTTCTATTTCCCCCGATGCGCGACTATGTTCTAGTTCTCTCCCTGTTATTTGCTAGTGTTGGGATTATCATGCCAAATGTATAACTCTATCTGCATTAAGAGTTGTCAGTTTGTCATGGATAGGTCAGAGGTCGAAGTCAAGCATGTGGGAAGCACATAGCAATCACAAAAAATGTGTGAACCCGTTTTATATATGAGTCTCTGTAATAATGATCTCTCGACTACACAGTAAGGATCCCCCGGCTTCACAATAATGACCCTTCTTATCCAGTCTCATGTATGAAACGGGTTCACAAATTTTTTTCTAGCAATCACAAAACGATGTTAAAAAATATGGCGCTTCTTGAATCATCTCTTAGACACACATTCATGAAACATGTTGCTAGATTAAATTAAAACTCTAAAAGCAGCGGAGTGTGAAAGAATTTCTACCTAAAATCATATCTTCTACCAAGAAAAGCTAAAATCTTATGATCGGGAAATCTAGGCAGTCAATAAAGTCGCTCTAATGCAGAACAAATAAGGACTACTTGACAAACAGACAACAAATTTTTAAACCATTAACGGCAAATCATCAATCAGAAATACACTACCAGGCTTCCAATGCATACACTAGTACTGAAAGAACCAGGAACGCACCATTTAAGTTTACAGAATCATTTGCAGACGTGAATTAATACAATATAATCATCCGCATTTTCTGTGTATGGGTGATGTGAAGTACTTGGTAATATAGTTAGGAGTTAATGCCATACTTGGAATAGTTGATGAGTGTTGTTGTTTATCCATGACTTGTTCAGATTCTAAAAGGTGGCAATGATAATTTAAGCTCTCCAAATTAAACTTCACCGGAAGAAATGCTAGGACATCTAGCTTAAATAGGACTGTGTCTAGGACAATGCTGAAATATACTCCCTGTTGTTTGTAGGTTATTGTTTCAAATTTTATGCCATCCATGGAATTCCACAATGAAATTGAGGAAAACTAACAAAATATTAAATATCGACAAACAAATCTGGACAGCAGAGAAATAGAGGAGGGTGTGACACGAAAAATTTCTCCTAGTGTAGCGTACACTGAGTGTACCCATACACCCTAGGTGGCACCTCCTAGTAAAAAGGAAAAAAATGAAAGAAAAGAAAAATATGGTTAAAAATCAGACGGTTCGGAGACATTAGTCATTTAAAAAATCTCACTAGTCAGATACCTACTAGTCATTAGTCATATAAAAATACCTACTAGTCATTAGTCATATAAAGCCGGCTATTAGTCATCCATGTTATTTTTTTTAAAAAAAAATACTGATATGGCACCCGGTGTATAGGTACACCGGGTGCACGAAAGACTTACTGGAAAAATTTAGTCTGCAACAATCTAGAACAATACTCTAGCTACCTATGTCAAAAGCAAACAAAAAAAAAGAACAATCCCAAAGAACATGGCACGACATACAGCACTCTTGAATTGTCTGCAGGCTGTTAGTTCATTCTCTTCTTCCAAACTCCTAGCTTTCCTGCACCTACCAAATTACCAATTGACTAACTGGCACTACGATTTTCGATTACTTTGCTAGAGTACTGTTAAATTTGGGCCCAAGGTGAGGTGATATAAGCTTGTGAGAATCCAACTCAAAACCAATTGGCAATGAGTGGAGGGCACCCACTTACTTATTTACACCTTAAGGCCACTACAAATGAGTAATGTGGGACACAAGCCACCACAATATTCCAACACCCCGCCTCACGCAAAGGGCCATAAGGCGGACCACTTTGGGCCTGAAGCGTGGATATTCCTCTTTGGGAGTCACACGCGCGTGGGCTCAACTGGGGGAAATTAAACTGAAAGCCCCGCCTCACACAAATGCCACTTATGGGCTAAC
>ONZK01003259.1:160672-182606 GCA_900322385.1 Pharnaceum exiguum
GGCCCAAGGCCCGCTCTGATACCATGTTAAATTTGGGCCCAAGGTGAGGTGAGCGAGGATCCAACTCAAAACCAATTGGCAATGAGTGGAGGGCACCCACTTACTTATATACACCTCAAGGCCACTACAAATGAGTAATGTGGGACACAAGCCACCACAATATTCCAACTAAGTACAGCATTGGATTGCTAAATGTTCTGCTGCTTGATCAATACTCTCACCGCCAGGGATACCAATAAGGCTACCCACACAAAAGTAGGCATCAAACGAGAAAACAGGAGAAATAGAAAAATTTCCAATCCCCTCAAGTGTTTCACTACTAGTATTGTACCATAAGAGTTTATCCTTTGAACGGTCTCTTACCAAAAATTTGCAATCGGAAAATTTGTTGTGAACAATAGGGCAAAGCCTTAAGTTATTCGAATTATCCCAAAGTTTTACCCATGACTCTTTCACCCCGTACTCCTTCATCAGCCATATAACAGTGTGGCTCCGATCCACAGCCATGAAGCATAAACATCCATCCACAGCTCGGAAATCTTTTATTTGAAATCCCCTATAGAGTGATCCACCATTGAGTGAGTGCTTGTTTGGCAAAGGCACATCATTGACCCAGCGTTTACTACTGATATCGAAACAACTAATTCGAAATTGACCCTTCCGGTCATTATCATATCTCGCGAAAATCCAATGAAGTAGATGATTGTCTATAAGAGCGGCTCCAATCCTCAAATAATCCCTATCATGAAGGGGTGTGTGCCCGACATCTCTCCAACAGTTGCCTCTCAAACTAAAAACCTTCACCATAAACCTTTTTGTGCCGAAGTTGACGTTCATAAGTAATAACTATGTTAACAATCTTATAGTCATCACTGTCTCTATCATACCCGAACCCAAATCCTTTTTTTCCGAAACGCTTCTGAAGTGCTATTTTCCGGAAGATCTTGGTAGTTGGGTTGAGCACAAAGATGTCTGAGCGTCTGGTGGGACGTTTTCGTAAACATAGCAAACCGTTGCAAGACCCAATGATGCAGCTAAGTTCGTCATCTTTGTCCTCGTAATAAACATTAGTCAGTGTAGTTTCTTCCGTAACAAAACTATCATGGTGAAGCGGGATTTCAGTAGCATGAGTTTCCAGCAAGTCCAACTCAACTAATGCAAGGCGATTTCCTTCTCTATAACGTAAATGGAGAAACAAAAGGCGATTGGTTTTGTTGGAAAGAGACCGGCGTAAGTGTAGATTTGTGAATTCAAGGCTTGATATTAAGGCTAGCCATGATCTGCAAACACACTTAAAGCGAAGAAGGGACTTTGCGGGTAACCGGGGGAATAACTCTGTGGCTAATATGTCAAACGGAAGGACATCTACTGATGTCATTGAAGCAATATTGTTATTTGAGTTAAGCACTAAACGCTTCAGAAGGGAGGAAAGAGAACTAATAAGAGCAGAAGAAACCCTAGAATTAACAATACCTAAAGCAACCCAGGTTTTATATGTCGTTGAAATAAATAAAAAAAACATAAGCACAATTATTCTTCCTTGTTTTGCACGTATTTCCTTTTGCAGAGGGAAAAAGTAAATGTAGAAGTTCTGCCGTTGAAAGACTCTGCCGAAAGTTAAAAGTTAAACCACAGAAGGAAGTGCAACACCTATTTTGAGTTTAGACACGTTTCAATGTTTCATACAGTAAAGTTTACTGACCTATCTTATGAAGAACTAAAACAACAACAACCGAGTTACTCGTAAATCCCCGGTCAATTGGGGTACTCGGGGTGAGGATGTATGCAACCTTACCTTTGTTTAAGAAAACAGAGAGATTGTTTCCAATTTTTGCATTGAAGTATTGTCTTCCAACAATTTCACCAAAAATAAGTACTATAAGGTTTTCATAAGCATTTTATTATAGTTCATAATCACCTAAAGCTGAAAGATGGAGATAATTCTTTCAGCTTCAACTTGAAAGAAAACAATCCAAGAAACAATTCCTCTGATCTCAAAGTGGAACTGCATAAATGGCTTCCAGAATTTCCCAGCACACTGTGTCCCAACAGACAACAGTCTCATTATTCTTGAGCAAAACTTTGTTCGGATATCATCAGTATCTAATGTAACAACGGACTTTCTATAAAACAAATTGTAAATATAAATTAAGCTATAGCCATAATATAGCAGGCAGGATGTTGCAGAACGTTAATTAAGATGACTAGCTACTTCACCAGTATTGTCATATTGGGTGGTGGCATACATACACTAACTAGCTAGCCAAGGTAGGGAATTTAACAGACCAGACATAAATTACAATTTTACCTTCTGTACCTTGGGCATATATAAGCCATAATAAACGCACCAGGTGATCCACCCCACACAAAACTGCCATAATAACAGAGCATACGAGGGAGGTGCCAGTTCAAAATATAGTTCTGTTAATGTCACTTCAGGAACAATATGCTCTATCAGAGTCATAGTTTTAAGGTCTACCTAATCCACGAGAAGAGGTCGGGGAATGCAGTAAAGATGCGCTAGCCCGAAGCGCCCGAGATGGAGGTTTTGAGGAGGATTCCAATCCTAACCCAATCACTGTTTGTATTGACCTTTTGATCAAAGACATGTTAGATAGGTGCAGCTACACGCTCGCAAGCATATTGTACGCTAACTCTGTGGACTGTGGTTGATCAGCGAAACTTTAAGCTGTTCCCACCTTAAGTTTAATTTGAAGCACTTTATTTACCAAAAAAAAAAAGAGTCATAGTTTTAGAGCGAGACTCACACGAGCACCAGGCCGTGGAAAAGTAAACCAGAGAGAAGACATGACTAAACGGTCCAAGACTAATCAAGTAGCTACATATGCTACCAATTAGTTAATTAGAAGAGTACGTTCATATATACAAACATCTTAATAATTCTAATTTCTTGCCTTCGCCTCTCATTTTAATTGTATAGAAACAAATACATAAACAGATCAAAGTGTAATTATAGGTGATCTCGGTTCTCGGATATATTGTTCTTGTCTACCCTGTTTTCTTAAACAGGGGTATGGTTGCATACACCCCGACCCCGAGCACCCCCATCTAATGGGGATACACTCGATTGTTGTTGTTGTTGTTGTCGTCGTCTACCCTGTTGGTAGAATATGAAAAGTTTGGCGCACGAGAGGATTTTGTTTCAATTGGGTAAAACTGGGGACTTCCATTGCTACAAATATGTAAATAGTACTTATTACCAGGCTTACAATGCATACACTAGTACTGAAAGAACCAGGAACGCACCATTTAAGTTTACTTACAGAATCATTTAATTTGCAGACGTGAATGATACAATCAGCCGCATTTTCTATGTATTGGTGATGTGAAGTACTTGGTGATAAAGTTAGGAGTTAATGCCATACTTGCAATAGTTGATCTGATCTGTGTTGTTGTTTATTCATGGCTTGTTCAGATTCTAAAAGGCGTCATTGATAATTAAAGCTCTCCAAACTAAACTTTGCCGAAAGAAATGCTAGGACATCTACTTAGGACTTTCTTTAGGACAATGCTGAAATATACTCCCTGTTGTTTGTAGGTTATTGTTTCAAATTTTATGCCATCCATGGAATTCCACAATGAAATTGAGGAAAACTAACAAAATATCAAATATCGACAAACAAAACTGACAGCAGAGAAATAGATCAGAAGAGGGTGTGACACGAAAAATTTAGTCTGCTGAACAATCTAATTAAGTACAATACTCTAGCTACCTATGTCAAAAGCAAAAAAAAAAAAAAAAAGAAGAGCAATCCCAAAGAACATGGCATGGCAAACACACTTGAATTGTTGCAGGCTGCTAGTTCATTCTCTTCTTCCAAATTCCTAGCTTTCCTGCACCTGCCAATTGACACAACGATTTTCGGCTACTTTGCTAGAGTACATCATTGGATTGCTAAATGTTCTGCTGCTTGATCAATCCTCTCCCCGCCAGGGATACCAACAAGGCTTCCGACACAAAAGTAGGCATCAGACAACAAAGCAGGAGAAAAAGAAAATTTTCCAATCCCCTCAAGTGTTTTACTACTAGTATTGTACCATACGAGTTTCCTCCTTGAACCGCCTCTTACCAAAAATTTGCAATCGGAAAATTTGTTGTGAACAATAGGGCAACGCAACCTTGAGTTATTCCTAACTGAATTATCCCAAAGTTGTACCCATGACTCTTTCACCCCGTACTCCTTCATCAGCCATTGCCTCCCACCCTCAGCCTTGATGCATAAACACCGATCTACTGCTCGGAAATCTACTATGCGAATTCCAGTACTATTGAGAGAGTGCTCGTTCGGCAAAGGCACATCATTGACCCAGCGTTCACTACTAATATCGAAACAACTAATTCGAAATTGACCCTCCCAGGAGTCATTATCAAATCTCTTGATAATCCAATGAAGTAGATGATTGTCTATAAGAGCGGCTCCAATCCTCAAATAATCTCGATCGTGAAGGGGTGTGTGCCCGACATCTCTCCAACAGTTGCCCCTCAAACTAAAAACCATAACCTTTTTGTACCGAACTTGAAGTTCACAAATAATAACTATGTGAACAATCTTATAGTCATCACTGTCTCTATCATACCCGAACCCCAGTCCTTCTGTTTCGAAACCCTTCTGATGAAGTGAGACTTTCCGGAAGATCTTGGTAGTTGGGTTGAGCACCAAGATGTCTGAGCCTCTGGGACGTATTCGTAAACATAGCAAACCATTGCAAGAACCAATGATGTTTTTTTTTATTTGATGGCAAGATTCAATGATGTTAATATATCCAACATAAGTCGGTGTAACAAAACTATCATGGTGAAGCGGGATTTCAGCAGCATGGGTTTCCAGCAAGTCCAACTCGACTAATGCAAGGCGATCTCCTTTTTTATAACGTAAATGGAGAACCAAAAGGCGATTGGTTTTGTCAGAAAGAGACTGGCGTAAGTGTAGATTTGTGAATTCAGGGCTTGAAATTAAGGCTAGCCATGATCTGCAGACACACTTAAAGCGAAGAAGGGACTTTGCGGGTAAACGGGGGAATAACTCTGTGGCTAATATGTCAAACGGAAGGGCATCTACCGATGCCATTGAAGTCATTTGAGTTAAGCACTCGTTTGTTGAATGGGGATTTACACTCGTTTGTTGTTGTATTTGAGTTAAGCACTAAACGGTGGCTGATGTTAACATTAGTTTGTTCAGAAGGGAGCAAAGAGAACTAATATAATTAGAGCAGAAGAGACCCTAGAATTAATAACACCTAAAGCAACCCAGTTTTTATATCTCGTTGGAAAAAGGAAAAAAACATAACCCCAATTATTCTTCCTTGTTTTGCACGTATTTCCTTTTGCAGATTGAAAAAGTAAATATAGAAGTTTTGCCCTTGAAAGACGACTGCCGAAAGTTAAAAGTTAAACCACTGAAGGAAGTGCAACCTATTTTGAGTTTAGACACGATTCATACAGTAAAGTTTATTGACCTATGAGAAAATCGCCTGAAGGTAAGAAGCTAAATGTGTTAGAATAGAAATTTTATGAACTTGAAAGAAAGAGCAATGTTAGGGATATAAACCTTATATCCCTCTTACATGTATAAGCCGTGGGCCCCGCGCGGGGCCCGCCGCTAACTCAATATTTTATTCCGAAAGTAAAAAAAACCTTAGGACCACAAAACATAAAATTTCGTTCTTTTTCGAGTTGTATATTTTTTTGTTGTAGTTGTATATTTTGGTGTATGAGTTGAATATATTTGGCTAAATTTCTCCTATTCCATTCTCTCTCCTCTCCCAAATTTTCATTTGAATGCAAAAGTTGTATGTTTTTATAAGCGAGTTGTATATTGCTTTATTAGAGTTGTATATTCATTTCATACAGTTGTATGTTTGTAAAACAAAATAAAAATCATTACTTTTTGGTGGGGTTGGCTGACTCACTTCCCACTATCAATAAATTATTCTACTTTTTGCTGGAGCCAAGCCTTATACGTTTTGATCTGAAAGATACAATCCAAGAAAAAATTCCTCTCAAAGTGAACGTACATGTCTTCCAGAATTTCCCAGCCGATCAGACTGTGTGCCAACAGACAACAGACAACAGTCTCAATGTCTCATTATTGAGCACAAAACACCAGGAGACAGCTAGAACTTTGTTCGGATATCAGTATCTAATGTAATTTGCAACGGACTTTCTATTACACAAATTCTACATAAACTAGACTATAGCCATAATATAGCAGGCAGGATGTTGCAGAACGCTAAGATGACTAGCTATCTTCACTAGTATTGTCATATTTGTGTGGTGGCATAGATACACAAAGTCACTAACTAGCTAGCCAAGGTAGAGAATTGATCAGACCAAACATGAATAACAATTATACCTTCTGTACCTTGGGCCTACAGAAGCCATAACAACTGGACGCACCAGGTGATCCACCCCACACAGACTGCCAAAATAACAGGGCAAATGAGGTGCCAGTTCAAATTACAGTTCTGTTAATGTCACTTCAGGAACAATATGCTCTATCAGAGTCATAGTCTTAGAGACTCACACGAGCACCAGGCCGTGAAAAAGTAAACCAGGAGAGAAAGACATGAATAAAAGGTCCAAGACTGATCATTTAGTTAATTAGAAGAGCTCATTTAGTATAATTAGTATAATCTATTCACTCGAGTTTCTGTAAGAAAGAGAGAAAGACATGAATAAAAGGTCCAAGACTGATCATTTAGTTAATTAGAAGAGCTCATTTAGTATAATTAGTATAATCTATTCACTCGAGTTTCTGTAAGAAAGTTATACCTATCCACACCTTCAAGCGCCTGGACAATCATCATGTTCTGTTGAAGAATCAGCTCCAAGACTTGTTTGACAAGCATTATTATCAAGCAAAATCCTGCGGTCTGGACAATTAGCATGTTCTGTTGAAGATTTAGCTCAAGACTCGTACAGCAAGCAAAACCTGCATGCGGTCTATCATGTGAGCATAATCATCCAAGATGATCCACAGGGTAACCATGTAGAAACCATATTATTCACCTTCATAAACGAGTTGCATATACAACTTTCCAACATAAAACACAGCCTCACTACAAACATGAACTATCAAAAACTAATGAATTAGGCGCAATATACCAGTACACTTTCAAAACATACATAATTTCAATACATAGATGCATTTAAAGCATAAAGAGTCATCTATATTACCCAGGTTACTCTTGCATTCAGCAGAAATTTACCAGCTTCATCAATACAAGTACCCAACATATGGCTAGTGCAAATTTTGTGCTGGGGATGAAAACAACTCGATGGCTGAATATGGCAGTGCCTCATTGGCACACGACTTCTCAATGGTAAAGCAGAATAACCATAGAGGAACCAAAATTCAATTCTACCTTGGGCATAGGAATACTGGTAGGCTGGTAGCCATAGATACTGAACCAGCCAGAATAAATCAAGCACCAGTTATGTGTTTAGTCGTCAAATGTAACCATAGCACGGGCACAGAAGATGTTCTATCAACAGTTCAACACCAAACCACAGAACATGGAGAAAAAACACAATGAATTCATGCTTGAATCCATGATCTGGACATTGAAAAAAAGAGAAACGAGAAGAGAGGAAAACAAAAGTATGAGACAGGATGAGAAAGATTGAATTTTTATTTATGATCAGATATATACCATCATTACAACCAAAACGGTCAATCGACCTCACTCTATGGAAGCCGGTTACTAAGGGTTAGCATGCAATTAGTAAAAATAGGTTAAGTAAAGAACAAAAGACCTCGAGGTGCACCGGCACTAAACTACTATTCATACAAAGGCTTGAAACTAACTAACTTAAAAAGCAGCAGCTAATGGTGGTGGTGGAGGAACCCCTTGGAAGAATCCAGATGTCATCGGATTGTAAGACTCATTCAAGTCTTCCTCCTCTTCTTCATCTTCGGCATCCCAAAGAAACCGCGCATATGACGCCATAACATAACTGCACAAGCAAACAGAAGATATTCAGTAAAACTACAAGTCCTCTTCTCCGGAACCAAAAATTTCTAAGCGAATAATAAATGAAATGCAGAAGAATCAAGTTTCTCACCAGTCATCAGGGGCTGCTTTGACAGCCTGATCAAAGTAAGTCTCTGCCCTCGATGAATCCTTCTGAGTTTCCCAAATCAAATCACCATACATTGACAACGTGTTTGCATCGCTCGGGTTCGCCAATATGGCTCTCCCACAATACTCTTCAGCTTTAACATAATCCCCTCTAACCTGTTATCAAATCAGTCCAGACATAATCACATCAGATCTCTACACTACACATCAACAATTCAACACTTACCAAGACAAATCTTGATAAATAAAGCAGTACTAATGCAAGTCATTCAACACATGCCATCAGATCAACATTCTCTCTACAAGATCCGGTTGATTTGTTACTTCCTTACACTTCATTTCTACTAAAGCAACAAATACCTCCACAAAGAAGTTCATATATACAAAAGCTAACCAAAAAGATTCAACCTTTAAACATATTTACACTATGCATCAACACCAATCTTGATTCAGTCCAGCAAACTACGCCATCTCAACAAATGACAACTTATCACATACTGACATCATCTCACCAAATAGCAAAAAAAGCCTTGGGACTGCTTTTCATATCATATATCCAAAAACACAAAGCTCATATCAAATCATCAAAGCAACATCAACATGCAACCTCAAACATAAAACATCATAAACACCAAATATTACAGCAACATCAAGGAGATCAACCACTAAGCAACATAGCATGAAACCAATACACTTCAAAACAAAGCAAAGACAAAAAAAGATTCAATCTTTCATAGTATTATGCAAACACAAAGCTCATTTCTTTTCATCAAATGAAAACATTAGAAGAAAAAGATTGAAACTTTATAAATTTATATACCTCCTTCAAGTACTTGGCATAGTTACCCAAGATAAGTGAATTCCCAGGATTAGCCTCAACCATCTTCTTAAAATACAAATCACTCCCATTCACACCATTTTTATCATTACTATTATAATCCCAACCACCTCCAAACCCACACCTCCCAAACCCATCTCCACCATTAGATCCACCACCACCTGATACCTCCTCAACCATCTCCTCATCTTCCTCCTCCTCCACTCTCTCTCCTAACCCCAACCCACCAAATGGAGGAAGGACTTGTTTCCTCTTCTGGGTCATTAAGCTCATGGCTCTTAGATCAGAGTCTGATGAGGATTTTATCATTCTTGAAGGTACTTTTGGTGGGGTGTTGTGAAATGTCATCTTTTGTTGTTGTTGGTGGTGGTGGTGTTGTGTCTCTGGTGATGACGTTGCTGATGACGAATATGATGTTGTTGTGGTTGTTGTTGTTGCCCATGAGTTTAGTAACGGCGTTGACGCGCTTCGCAGTAGCATGCTTTTTAGCTTTTGTTTCTCTGTTTTTTCGTTTGGCAGAAAGGTAGAGGAAAGGAAAGGAAAGGAGGAGAGAGAGAGTAGTAGACTAGTAGAGTGATAGGCTGTGTGCTTTTTTTACTTTGTTGTATTGGTGGTGGCTGGAGGTGTATATATAAGGGGAGGAAATGAGGAGAGGTAGGAAGAGATCTTGGCCGTTGGTTTTATGTTGGGTGCCCATCAAAAACAAATGTTGAATGAGGACTTCTTAATTCTCTTACGCGGGTGGGTTGAACGATCAAAATTTATTAGTTACAATTTAATTTCTCTCAAAAGAATGTTATAATTTAATTTCTCTCAAAAGAATGTTACAATTTAATTATTATGTTTTTTGTAACTACTATTTAATTGTGATTTCATTTTTTTAAAAATCGTTTTAGACTATGGTCCTCTTTGTTAGTCTGGGCAATTTGTTCCTCCTTTACTGGTTTGACCAAAAAAACATCTATCTAAAAAGTGTGTTTGATAAATAGTTGGTTCTCCTAGCTTAATCACCAAACCAGCTAAGAAATTCAACTATCCAATGCAGCTACTAGCTCCAACCAATTCCCAAATAGAGTACTTCTTTTCTTGTTCAAACGTCAAGACATCTTTAAGTTGCACTTGTTTGTCAAATATTTTACGAGTACTAAAGAGTTTGAAATGTAGGAAAAATCATTAGGCTGAATTGAAAAATGCAATATGATCGTTTATCTGAAACGGTAATCTACAACAAAATTGAACTAAAATAAAATAGAAATACTATATTGAACTAAAAAATTGAGTAGATATATTAATGTTGAACAAAACACAACCTCGAAGCAAGTCATAGGATCAAGTTTATATTTTTGTGACGGGAAGTAATTAGTTTACACCATTATTAAAAGTTTGGCGGGGTTGGATTTCTTTTATTCTTCTTTTTTTGGGTTGGGTCGTTTTTATTTGAGGCTATAATTTGATAATCAGTCATGTTCAATTACTGTATAATGTTATGTTATATAGAATATGTAATGTTTTATTGTAGTATTCAAATATTCCGACTTCTTTCGATAGATTTGTATTGGATGGTTGAGTCGCGTACGAGTTGGATTACGGCTGGACAATTGGACGAGTCAAGGTGTCAAGGCGAAGAGAGGTGGGTGGACGGAGATTAGAAATCTAGAATAGTGATAACACGTGAGGTTTTGTAACCTTTTGTGTGGCTAATTAAATTGCCGGCTTGCATTTATGGAAATGTGATTTTTTTTCTTGTGTAAATGTAATAATTGAGTGATTGATTTGGTAACTTGAGAAATGAGATACACAGGAGAACAGGCTGGAACAGATGGGACTGTGGGAAAGACGAGATATTAGATATTTTATGGTTTAGTTGTACGACTGTGTACTGGTTCCATAGGTTTGGTAGACTGGTACTAAAGTGACGTAGTGGTACAAGTATGTACGTTGTGTTGTATTGTATTGTACAGACAGAAAATACAGTACATCACTAGTTCACTACAATTTCAGACACTGCCACACGGGGACGGGGGACCGGAGATGGGCATAGCCGCGCAAGCGCGGGAACAACCTATGGTTAACAATCATTGAGGGAAGAAGCATTGCCCGCGTAAACTTGTCAAAATCTAACCGGTCTTAAATCCCGAGTTTTCGGTTAAGGGATTTTCCCTCGACCCTAAAATCTGATTTAAATCTCATAAGTTTTTAGGTCAAGTTTCACTCAAGATTCAAAAAATAACTAAAAAAAGTACTTATAATAATACTCTCTCCGCTCTAAAATAAGTACCATTTTACCAAGAAAAAGTAAGGTGTCATTAATCTCATTATCACTTTTCAATATATAATTGAGACAGAGTGACAGACTCATATTTCATGTCTAAATTTTAGTTAATATGTCTTACTATTTGTGTCAAGATTATCACTTTTTTTTTCAAAGTTTAATAGACTTAAAAGATGCAACCACCTTGACAAGTTGACTTGCTTTGTAACGACGAACCTTGGTTAGACTAGAATTAGCTAGGTCGATTGGGAAATAAATAAATAACTTTGAATGTTATAATTGTAACTGCATTCAAATATTTTTTTCTAGTTTATTTCAATTTAATTCGGTATTTTCAAGTTCAGTTCAGGCCTTTACCAACGACTATTTTCAACTACATACTTATAAACACACTAATTTTCAGAATTCGCTCAACTACACATCGTACATATACATACATATACGCACCACATACAAGTATACAACATTAGCTCTTGCATCAACGTAACATCATAGTACTATCATAAATGGTACCCTTCACCAGTCACGACCATACATTAGCTAGGGTAGCAGGCCACCATGTATACACCATTGGTCGGACAGTCTGATCAATTAAGGTCGCCCATTTTGAGCGTGGACTGTTACGTTGGATGCATCAACTTCGTCGAGGGTAATAGTCTGCTAGTAGATATAGGAATGGGTTGAGATGCTTCTCCAAGACTTGCGTAGGTCCAAACTCAAAGTTCATTCACGTGGACTTAAAAAATCATGACCGTCAAAAACTCTTATCATTGCCCTCCAACGACTTTGATCGTACCAAAACCACGCGAAAACCCCATTCAACTAATCACATATGATCATAACATGTGATATTCTATCATTCTATAGTTCCCCTCCCCTACATGATACGCATACACCCAAAAAGACCTATCACCATCATCAATCATTTTCTTATTGTTGGCCTTTTCATTGGAAAATTGACGGACGATTTTCATTTTCCCTCGTCTTCTAGGCGATCGAGACTTTCCCATCATGCCGTCTAAACTTTTAAATAGAATTACAAATTGTGCCACTGTGTATTAGTGGCTTTGCTTGGTAGCTAGGTTCGGTCTATCAGGTTTTGTGATTACAATTCAGCAAGTTGAAACAGATTATTGTAAAAGTTTGGATCTCATTTGGCTTAATTTTAACGGTTTATATCAAAGCAACATCAAATGATGATTGAGTGGTTCTGGTATTCTATCGGCAAAATTATTGGGAGCTTCAATTCGCTTATGGCTAATAAGTCGCTATTTATATTAAGACATGTTGGTTAAGGTAGGCTCCTTTCCGTCATGTACGTCTTGCATGATGTCACCAACATAATGCGTACCAGATATAAAAGAGAGTTGATTAGCTTCAATTGTACTTCAAGAGTCCACTCTTCCTAAATATTTCTTTGATGAATGAATTGATGTGAAGGATCACCAATTATCATTTGAATGATGTATTTGCGAAAAAACTTGCATACAATGATCACTTCGATGAAGTGTGCCTGAAAAATGGTAATTTTCTCAAACCCTTGACTCCTTGAGTTTTGGAAGTGAGCTATTGATTATTTCTCATAGTATGAGACGATATCACAATTCACAAATCATAATACCATAACATTCTGCACAATCTGATGAGATATCGTGCATGATTGAGGTTGGTCAAGTTTAATACATGCAAATTATGAGGTTTATATTATGTTGTAAGGTTTGACTAGGCCGGGGATTGAGAGTATCATTAGCACGTGCCCAGTTTAGACGAACCAGGATTTTCTCCAGTAGTTTGCAAGTCTAGTGCCACCATATGTGTGATGGCATCATTTAAAACAAATTATAAAAAAAAATAGAAGAGACCCGACTCCTCTTTATCTCACACCAATTGAATCACAGTTACTGTAGAACATGTGCTGTAAAATAGCTCAGGAAAGCAAGTTGAATAACTCAGAAGGAAAGTAGAACGTTTCAGGTGAGAAGTGGAATAGCTCGAGTGAGAAACTGAATAAACTTATTTTACAAAGTTGAACTTTATTTATTCAAGTCTAACCATTCCACTAAACAATATAAGGTTATATTTACTTGTTTATACATAGCTAGTTATACGTCAATACATTGATTCAACAACTTGTTTGGCACCTAAGTGAAACTGCTAGCTGGATTTGAACAGCTTGATTTTGACTAGCTTGTTCGACCAATTTTGTGAAACAGTTGGAAGGAGGGTAGCTTATTACTTAGCAAGTGATTGTGGTGAAAATCTATATAAACCAACTTGTTATCTAACATAATGTTAGATGTACTTAGTTTCTTTTTTTGATAACTCTAAGTCATAACATAACAAGATACTTCCTCCTCCGGTTTTCTCTTTTCTTATGGAACACTTTAACACAAGTTTTTAGAAGGCCCCAAAAGTGAGGGTAAAATTACCATATTGTCCTTATTGGGTATATAAAATATTGGGTGAGGGGTAGGTAGTGGACAATTAAAAAATAGCCAATGTGAGGGGATGTGAGAAAGGGGCAGGGAGGTCATTTCACACATGGGTCCGGCCCAAATAAGGAAATGTATAAGTTAAATAAAACCAACCCAAAGTAGAAATCCATAGAAAAAAAGAAAACCGGAGGGAGTACCCAATAAAATGGGTATCAAACAAGGCCACAATCTCAATCACTAAAGGTTAAAGTTACCTAAGGAAAAGAAAAAAAGGCTTTTATTATGAAACATCTAATGAAGAAAATAGGGCTTTCATATTTGGACGGTTGGACCTAGGTACCTTATTTGAGAAAGTACATGCACAAAATCAAGTGGTGGATTAACTGGCAGGCTTCTAAAGATAGTATGTCCACAAATATCAGACTTACATAGTGGATCAAGTGAGTGTTGAGTAGATCAAGGTTTGGGCTTACTTGTGTTAAGGTTTCAAGCCCAGTTCTAAGCCCCACCCCAATCCACGTTAGCAAGTTGATTGGTGATTTTGCATTAGACCAGCCACAGTCCACATGACCACATCTTCTAGGCCATTTGTTTGCTCATGTGAAAATATATGAAGGCATATTCTCGTCAAAGTGCAAACTGCAAGTCTGCAACATAGAGTTGAACTGATGTCATGTTCTCTTCAATCGAAACTCTTCAATTCAATTCAGGTTACACTGGAGTTCAGCTATTTTAAATTCTTCAGTAAAATAATTCAGCTAGTAAAACTCATAGTATTTCACAATAGTCAAAAAAGTTAACAAGATTGTTTTTTTTTAGAATTTTCAATTGAAGGAAGAAAGAAAGATGAAAAATAAAGGAAATGCATGTCATTTTCATATCTTTAGAGGGATTTCTTTTCTTTTCTTTATACAAAAAAGTGCGCTTATTGAAATCACCTTTTAGATTAAAACACTTTTGACACAACAAAAAGAACTTTACAATCATCACAAACAGACGTCATACCCAAACCATTCATCCTCACAATATCCATCAAATCATCACCAACCTGATTATTCATTTCCATTCTCTTCTTTTTTTACTCCAATAAATCACACAATTGGGTTTTTATCCACTAATTTCATTTTTTAGACAGCTCAATTTATTTGTACAGTAATACAAATACTAATAGTAATCCGTATAAAAGAATATACCCAGATCAGATATAAAGTCTTACAAATGTTGGTCGCCACTTTGGTTCCACGCCGTACTTTTTAAAATTTAATAAAGTTTTTTTTGTTTTTTTGTAGATGACAGTATGACACCCTCTAGCTCTAGAGTTTTCCTTTCCAGATCATAATATTTTTAGCGCTAATAACAAAGAAACAAAAAGAACACAAACGTTTCCTCACTTCCCCCCTTTTCCCCCTAACATAACAAAACCAAATCACAATTCCATTTCCCCAGCTCCCCTCTCTCCCTCTCTGTCCCAAACAGCCAAACAATCCCCCAAATTAATAATAAATGGGAGGAAGCCGGAGAGTGGGGAAGTACGACGTGGGAAAGACGATCGGAGAGGGAACATTCGCCAAAGTCAAATTCGCGGTCAATACTGAGACTGCTGAAAGTGTCGCTGTTAAAGTGTTGGCCAAGACTACTATCCTCAGACACAAAATGGTTAATCAGGTATGTTATGTTATGTTATGTACCTTAGCCAATTAATGTCATATTATATGTAATGATCATTATTATTATTAATGTCAGGTATTCATTTGTACTTGCTTGAAATAGAAATCATTTGGGTGTACAAATTTGGTGGTATAAGGGCCCCGCTGAAAACACCTGAACATAACATTATTATTACTGATTAATAGTAGTACTAGTAGTGATAAGAACTAACTTGATCGATTGTATGGCTTTGAAGCCATTTTATAATAGACCTTTGATTAGTTGGTACATATAAGAACATAACTCAAGGTTTAATATCATGTGGTCATTTATCTTTATATCTTTTCTTCTTTCTTTCCAGATTAAACGTGAAATTTCCATTATGAAGATCGTTCGGCATCCGTACATTGTCAGATTAAATGAGGTGTGATTTCGTTCAGCTATATTCTCTGATTGATGACGTAGATTTGTAAATATTGACATAGATGATCTTAATTATCAGTTATGTGTTTCCACTCGTATAGGTGTTGTCTAGTCGGACCAAGATTTACATCATATTGGAATTTGTTCCCGGAGGAGAGCTATTTGATAAAATCGTAAGGCTATTCTATTCCTGTTAGTTAATTAAGCAGTGGTTTTAATTGATGCAGATTTGTTGATCGTTCGGCATTATTGCGTGTTACTTCTTGTGAATCAGTTGTTCCTCATGCGCTCATTGTCTGTTTTTCTACGACTTTTAAGGTTCATAAAGGCAAGCTCCATGAGAAAGAGTCTAGGAAATATTTTCAACAGCTTATTGATGCTGTATCTCATTGTCACAAAAAGGGAGTTTACCACCGAGATTTGAAGGTAGATAAGATTACCTTTTCTTTGCTTAATTTTCAACCTGCATCCAGAAATCTAGGCGTTAACTTCTTGTTATTGATTAGTTTTCATGTTTGTGTTTTCCCCTGTAAATTGTAGCCAGAAAACCTTCTTCTTGATGCACGGGGAAATTTAAAGGTTTCTGACTTCGGACTCAGTGCCTTGCCGCAACAGGTTAGCGTGATCAAGTTGTTCTCTGTTGAAGAATATACCTTGTCTGTTTATTATGGTGCATAACTGTTCCTGCTAAATTTGTTTGGCAGGGCGTTGATCTCCTCCATACCACTTGTGGCACACCTAACTATGCTGCACCTGAGGTACTATTCTCCTATAGGCATCATATTGTGATTGCTGCATCTTGCACTGAATATTTTTTCCATTCTCGCGCTACATCAGACATTTCATTGTTACCAATTCCCTACTTAGAGACCAATAGAAAGATCCTGAAAGCAGTTGTTAGAAACAAAAATTACTCCTGCCTGACCTAAGAAACGCGTATATGTCAAGCCCTAGAAAAACCTGCTCCTTACGTACTGTTGTAAGTTATATAGATTAGAAGTTTAAGGCTGCACACTTGGTTTCATTTGTGTGTGTTTTTGTGTTGCAGTAATATAATTATCTAATTGACCTTTTCCTTCTTTTGATAAAGATATTGTATTATACCTCCATAACTAAAATGCTTTGGTTCGATGTACATGGAAAATGCTGAGGGGAACTGTTCAACCTTTTTGTGGTTTTGGCATAGTCAATATAAATATGTTAAGGTTCTGCATATGGTAATCACCCTTGTGCTGGTGCTTTCTGTCTCTGTTTCTGTGAATTTCTCGACTGCCATTTTCTGTTTGGATCATTGAAGTATTTTTTTTTGCTTGAGCATTCTATTACACCTCTGGTGTCTACTTGCAGTGATGGCGGATGACTTTGTGGATCTTGATTTTTGACGTAGTGTCTCCCTGACCCATTACGCTATATATATTCTAGGTTCTAAATGGCCATGCATACGATGGTGCTGCAGCAGATATCTGGTCTTGTGGCGTCATACTTTTTGTTCTAATGGCTGGATATCTTCCTTTTGAAGAAACAGACCTTCCTACCCTGTGCCAAAAGGTAATCAGCGAAGAAGCATTATTTTGTTCTATCAAATGTTCAAATGGAATGTCCGGGTCCACATTGATTTCATCACTATGATGGTGTCTAAGATATATCATTATTTCTGTGTCTCTCTTTAGTCTGTGATTTTTGAAGATTGTGTATGGTCTGTTCGTTTTTAACATGCAACATATTGGATCTATTGGACTGTCATGTGGTCTTCTAGTTAACTTTTTCTGATACTTTACCTTTTGTTCTTGTAACGATCACAAAACGGTCTCCCACCTTGCTATTTTCTCACTCTGAGACTCTGAGTTCATGTTTTATATCTAGGATTTGTCAATTCTATATTGGTTTATCTGAGTTCTGTGTTGTGACTTCTGACCACTAAATGAACAATGCTTTGGGCTTCATTATGTGTGTTCATTGTGAACTCTATATTTATGACATTGGCGGCTGTAATTCTGTGATATCTATTTTTTTTGGTTGAAAGGGGGGCATGAGCCCTTTTCTGTGATTAATGTGTGGCTGTGTGCCCATTGGTGTCTCAAAATATTTGTTCATGCTAGCAGAAGCTGTTGGTTTTTTTGGACTAAGCGTATATTGTTGTTGTTGTAGTTTCCATGGATGACATTTGTACATCAGCAGTGCAGTAGTTTCCTCTGGTAGGCTATGGTAGTGTTCTTCTAAGTTCTAACTCCTCTTCTGGTGCATACACAGATCAGTTCTGCAGAATTTTCTTCTCCATTTTGGTTCTCACCAGGTGCAAAATCACTGATTGACAAGATACTTGACCCCAATCCCAAAACTGTAAGTATATGACTACATGGACAACATTAACAGAGTTTTGTGGTTTTTTTTTTGCCACCACCACTTTTCTGCCTGTTTCTCCCTTGTCATCCTGCAGAAATAACCTCTTGTAACAACAAGAACAACTAAGTCCTGGCTGTATTTGGTTAACATGGCTTTCCACCCTGACCTCTATTTATTTAATATTAGAGAGAAACTGTTTCTAAGAACTCCGTGTGAGAGCATTCACAAATTAATAGTCTGGAGGAATCTCTTGGGGTATTACATTTTGAGGCACTAACGGTGACTACTTAAAAAGCTTTATTTACACTTCAGTGATATTTCATTGGTTGCTATGGTTGGTATTGCAGAAAGCGCGATTGCCTAGACAATGTGGACTGTTCTTTATTATCTTATTTATTTCTTTATCTATTTTGACACAGCGAATTACGATTGATGGAATAAGGAATGACCCTTGGTTTCGGGTGAACTATGTTCCTGTCAGACAAGGTGTGGAAGAAGAAGTAAACCTGGACGATGTTCGTGCTGTTTTTGATGACATTGAGGTCTGTTTTTCGCCCTTCTCATTCTCCTTTGATTTGATAGTGACTAATGGCTTTACTCCATATGCCTAGCTTTTGAACGAGTTTATGAGGTCATGTCCGAACACTTTTTACCAAGGTCATTGCTCATATGTTATTGTAGCTGTTTTGCAGCAGCTGCCATTATCCTCCCTGGTTTACTTGTTTCTGAGTTCGATTGTTTTCTCAATTTCCCTGGCATTCTTCTGCAGGATCACTATGTAACTGAGCAAACCATGAACCTTGTCAGTGGCCCTATAATCATGAATGCATTTGAGATGATTACACTATCACAAGGGCTGAACCTCTCTGCCTTGTTTGACAGACGTCAGGTACATACCTCTCTGAACTCAGACTGATGCACGTTACGGGGGGTGGGAGGTGTAAAAGTTAAACCTGGTTTAGAGGGGGTATCTCTTGGCTTTGTTATTACTTTTTAACTGCATTGGCATGTATGTGTGCTTGAGATTAAGTTTCCATCTTCACCTTTTTCATTGCAATGAGAAAAGAGGGGCTTACCATAATCGCAGACTTATAGTGAAGGAGGGGAAATTTAGCAAGTGATAGGAGTTGGGTAATTTGCATGATATGGTGGAATTACAGCAATTTTGTTTCTTTTTTTCCTTTTTAATAGGATTTTGTGAAGAGACAAACCCGTTTTGTTTCCCGTGAACTTCCACATGTCATCATATCAACAATCGAAACAGTTGCTGGGTCGATGGGTCTCAAAGTTCATACAAGGCAGTATAAGGTACACCGTGAATCTTGATCTTTAATTAGCTTCTCTCTAGCCGACTTCAGGGGTTTGGCACTTGTATATGTCTCAGAACATACCATCTGGAACTTACTGCTGGATCATTTCATGTTGTATACTTTCATTCATAAAATCAATTAGCTTGTTTAGGGGATGTTGAATTTAACTTCTGGTGAGATTAACTCCTGATGTGTTGGAGCTGTATCTCAAGTGTTTACCTTCTTCTTTCTTTCTTTTTTTGAGAGGTCCAGTGTTTACCTTAAAAATTAATGTTTCGTCATCTCTTCCAAATGAGGAATCGAGGATAATCCCCTTAGATTAAGTCGGTAGTTTATGCAAGTGGTCAGTAGTGAAGATGTGTGTATCCGCAGATGGCAATAGTTGGTTCATTTTTTCTCTATTCTTCTTCTTTTCCTTTTTTTTTGGGTTTGTGTGTGTGTTTACGAGTCATTAGTGCCGTTCCATTCCCCCCTGTCATTACAAATTGTTTACATTACTTGTAATCACTCACGAGAATGCCATATTCGCTGATTCATTTTTTTCTGTTTTCTTTTATTTCTTTTTTCTTCTTTTTCCTCTCCCTGCAGACACGACTTGAGGGAATATCAGCAAATAAGGCTTCACAGTTTGCTATAGTGCTGGAGGTGAGTACTTGACTTTGTCCATGATGCTATGTTGGGTAATTCAACACCTTCTCCCTGACTAAATCTTTTTTCACTTTTCTTTTTTAGGTCTATGAGGTTGCTCCCTCGCTCTTTATGGTTGATGTTCGGAAAGCTGCTGGTGACACCCTTGAATACCACAAGGTTAGTGTCGTCTCACTGTTGGCCTTCTGTAACTAGTAGTGATTTGAACAATTGTAGACTTCAACAAGCGTTGGAGTCCATTCACGGACCTCTGTTTTTGCTGCAATGCGGTCTGCTTAAATTTCTTATCAAGTTTATTTCACTTCCCATTTTTTAGCTTTTTGTCACGCCTCACTCTGTCACACCTCACAAGTCAGTCTAATATGCCTATCCAAATACTCTTTGCACCATTCGTTTCTGTAGCCTATCTTTCTTTCTTTTTTTGCCTTGGAAAATCTTTTATTCTCCATGCAAAATCTTCCTAATTCTCAATCCTTTTTTTTTTTGGATACTTTTTTATGTGAGCTGAGGAGTATGTTTCTATGAAATTCAATATCTAATTAACACTCCCTGTGAAAGATATTTAATGTGCGACAACTTTCCTTGATGTACCGCCATCACCATTCAATTCTTTTTGGAAGTAAAGTTAATCCAATCTGTTGGAAATGTTCTTGAACTGTGTATTCTGAGTTGTATGTATGTTGCCTGATGTGAAGACATGTTTATGTCACTCATTGATCCACGAGGATAACTGTCTCTAACGTAAACTCATGTTGATACTGTAATGTTCTTGACTGGTGGAGCTTTGTCGCTGTTTTCCCCTGCAGTTCTACAAAAACTTCTGTGCTAAGCTAGACCACATCATATGGAAACCATCAGGAGGTATGCCTCAATCCAGTCTGCTTAATACCATTGCTGATCCTGTATGACTGGATGTGAAGCAGTATGTGGAGCACATGAAATAAACGCCGTACATGTTGAGTCTATGTAAATAACATGATAGTGTATAAAATAGAGCAGAGTTCTCGAAGCCACAAGGAGTTATGGCTCTTTGTTAGCAATTTTTATGTCCTTCTAACATGTAGATCACTAAAACTTGTACATCTGTATTTCCTCTTGAATAAAAGCCCGTAAGGCTGATTTATTAATGGCTGTTTTGTGTAAAAGGGGAGACAATTACCAGCGCCAAATCAAAACCCATTTGATTTATTTTCTTTTAATTGAGACCAAATTCATTCATTCACAGATGCGATGGTCATCTAGTTCCCCACCCCCCACCCACCCACCCACCCACACACACCCAAAAAAAAACCGCTAATGGTATTGACAGTACTGATTCTATGTCTGGTGGTACTAAAAGGAAAAAAAAAGTGCCCACTGCTCTCTGCCTCTCTCCCTACATGTCCTCGAGCTTGGGTGTTTTTTTTTGAAACATGCGGAAAGTGACCATCTTTGACAAATGTTGTTTTACTCTCTAATCTTAGGCCAAATTTCTCCCAAAAAAAGAAGTTGAGTCCAAATACTTCATCATCTAGTTATCAAGGATGTATGGGTTACTACTTACTAGTACTTCCGAATGTAGGATAGAATTTGACGGCTCAGCATCTGAAATTAGTAAGTTTCACAAGGTCATGCACACCAGTGAGCGAGGCTCTCCCCTTTATGCCTGAATCCGACTAACAAGGGATTGAAGTATTATCCATTTATCCGAAACTGTCTTTCAATGCATCTGATCCGAAAGTCATACTGCGATAGAAGACCAAGAGATTATAGAGGAATTCTATACTCATACCAGGTATTGACACTATTTGTCAATATTTGGTTTTTTGAAAAACGGTTTATTTTGCAAAATATCAAGTTCAACAGAGTTGATATCAAGTTGAAATATGATAATATCAAGTTTAACTGTGCTAATATCAAGTTGGAGAAGTGCAAA
>ONZK01003259.1:195478-225384 GCA_900322385.1 Pharnaceum exiguum
TATGAAGATCTTGACGTGGGGTGGTACATCATTGCAACAAAAGTGGAAAAATCCGTACAAGTCATGTCCACAACTTCACCTCGCACCATAGTTCAGCATATATTCTGACTAATAACGGTCAGAGATATTACTATGGTTGTAATTTTGCTATATAGCGTGCCTAATTGATTCTTATCTGTTTATGAACTTGTTTAAAGTACTCCAGTTACTAAAAAGTGAAAAACCTCATCTAAAACAGACCCTAAAAGTTCTTCTTTAAGGAGTGGGTAGCTCGGTTGGTAAGACTTCTAAGATTTATTCGAGAGGTCCCAAGTTTGAGTCTCCTCAGGCCACCGGAGGATTTACTAGTCTTAAGGGCCCATGAGATTAGTTAGGCGAAGCCTAGAGATCCATCTTATAAAAAAAAAAAGACTAAAAGTTATTTTAATGCTTGACATTTTTTGATAACGTAAATCAACACAACAATAACAACAATCGAGTGTAAATCCCCATTCAATGGGGGTGTTAGGGGGTCTTGATTATGTAAATCAAGATAGTGATTATCAATAACAACAATCGAGTGTAAATCCTCATTCAATGGGGGTGGTCGGGGGTCTTGATTGTAAATCAAGATGGTGGTTATTTTTCCCACTAATGTTTTTCTTCTTAATTCATAGATGTTTGATATATAGACATGAATGTTCTTCCAGAGTCAAAAGTTTTCTACGCTTTCTAGGCTATCAACTGAGAAAGACTAACGATTGTATTGTTATCTTTTTTCATGTTTACACAAGCACATATAGAGATGCACATGCATCCAAGCAACCATTTGAGTGCAAATACACACGACCAAGCTTGATTCTTTTTTAAAATGTTAAATGGTATGCTATATGTTATTCGTAAGTTGCTTGTGATCTTTTTTTCTTTTATGTATCCAGATGCCATTTCCTCTTACGATTGACCAAGGTGAATGTCCACCGCCGTATCTTCATACCAATTTAAAGGAGGTGAAATTAAGCGGTTTTAACGTCTCCTGTATAGAGTTTGCATGCTTTTTGCTGAAAAGTTGTATAGCCTTGGACCGTATGGTGCTCGATAAGCGTCATATGCATTATCAAGGATTTGAGGAGTGGGTATTTACGAAACCGTATTTTTCCAAAGTAGAGTTCCAATTCATCCATGACAAGTTACGAGGGAAATCATTATCTAGGATTGCAGATGTAATATATGTTGGACTCCATCGTTCTGCCTACGGCAACAACAATTTAGTATAATCCCATCTCAGATGGGGTACTAAGGAAGTCTGATGTACGCAGCCTTGAGAGTTTTTCCGGAATGACCCACTTAGTACACTTCATCGTTCTGCCTACTAGAGGGAAATCATGATCTAGGATTGCCGATGTAATTTTTGTTGGAGTTCATTGTTCTACCAAACTAGTTCTAGTAGAGAACGGTTTGTTTGATGTTAGCACTTTTATGACCAAGGTTCGGGATTAATTCTCGGACATTTTTGGTTGGAAGATTACCATTTACTATTGTTAGATGCGAGGGAATGACTATATCTTGGCATATTGTATTTATTTACGCTAAATCTAATTTATATGAATGAATGTTCATTTGCAATGTGACTTGTGTTATACGTGCTATATGGACTTCGGTTGATAAGCTTCAACTTGTCCGACATTATACACTAGCAAGTTAAGGCTGTGGCAAGTCGGTTACCCAACCAAAAATAAAAAATACACTAGCAAATTAAGGTTGTGCAAAGTTGGGTACTCAACCCACAATTTTATGGGAGGAGTACCTGACTTGTCGGGTACTCATTTTATTGACCCGCACCTGACCCAATAAGACCCAAGGGAGCAAGGTTATACTTAGCATTGGAATTATATATGATGAGAATAATCTAGAGACATAAACTAGAACTACCTGCCAACTACTTTGATGGCATATACTCAAAATCGCTAATCCTTCTGAAGTGTTTCCGTCCCATAAGTCTTTATAATGTCTTCTATAGAGGATTTGTGAAATGTCTTACTAACAGGCTGAGGAAAGTTATGCGAGGGATAGTGGGGCCCTTCTAGAATGCGTTTATCCCTGAGCGCTATATGGGTGATAATTGTCTAATTGCTCATGAAATCTTTACTTTCATGGACAAGCTGCGAAACAACAACAAGCATTTCCTCGCGGTGAAGATTGACATGAACAAGGCGTACGATAGGTTTCCTGGAGATTTATTGAAGAAACTCTTCGATGGTTTGGTTTTCCAGTTAGGTAGATTCATATTATCATGCAATGGTTCTCCTTTTTCAAGCCGAATTGTGATCTTCGCCAAGTGATCCTCTGTCACCTTTTCCGTTTGTTTTGTGCACGGAGGTGCTTTCATTAAATTTGTTGAAGTTGCAGATGGACAGAGTGGTGGAAGGGATTAGAATAGCGAGAGGAGCACCTTTTATTTCTCATCTGTTTTTCGCTGATGGAGTGATGGCGCTTTCTTCTTCATGAAAGCTACTCCTTGTGGTATTTCCTCACTTAATGCGCTTCTTCAAAGGTTCTGTGCAGCATAAGGGGAAGTGATAAATTTGATAAAGTCATCCATTATGTTTAGCCGGAACATGCCCTTAAGGGATTTGTAGGCGGTTGCGGAGTTTGTTGAAGATGCCAGTCACAGTTACAAAAGGGACCTATCTTGGGGTGCCTGAGGATATCATGAAGTCAAAGGTTCGATCCTTCTCTTATTTAGTTGATAAGGTCAAGGTAAAGATCTCTGTTTGAGGAAGTATCTTTTTAGTGCTGCAGGTAAACTCCTCTTGATCCTCTTGATCAATGCTGGTGGCTATTTGTGTTAATGTTGCATTTATTTTTCTTCTTCTTCAAAATTAATGCTTGCTTAAGAAGGTTTTTCTGATAAACTTGGGTCTGAAAGGGGTCTTCATCTACGTAACCAGTGGCGGAGCCAGAACTTTTGGTTTGGGGTGTCATATATAAATATTAAGGGTACAAAATGAAGAAAAATGGGTGTATTTTTTTTTTTTTGAAAGGCATTTTTTATATTTTTCTTTTTCTTTGGAGGGTCATATGACCCCCCATTGATGACTGTGGCTCCGCCACTGTACGTAACCATGATGTTTTATGCCTTCCTAAGGGCTTGGGTGATGTTGGGATGAGGGATGTTGGTGTCTTTAATCGTGCACTTTTGGCTAGACAGTCTTGGAGAGTTTTGAAGGGAAAATCAATCATTTTGTCTCAGATGGATGCTGCCAAATATGGTTTCTCTGTTGATAACTTTATGAAAGGGGATTTGACGCCGAAACAAGGATGTTCTTGGGGTTGGAGAGGTTTGTGCAACGGTTTTCACACGCTGTATTAGGGGATTTTCTCTGTGATTGGAGATGGAAAGAGGAAATCCATTTTGAATAAATCATGGGTAGTTGACAAAAGGGTATATTTCAGAGCTAACTTACCAGATTCTGTGTGTAAACCTCTTTGGGTTTCAGAGTTTTTATGTGGGGTGAGTGCTGAATGGGTTGCTCAGAAGATCAGGTTTCTTTTCGATTCATCTAGTGCTGCAGCTACTCTGAGTACTTGTATCCCACCTTCCTTGCCACCAGATGAGTTTGTTCGGCGTTCCACAAAACATGGTGAATACCCAACAAAATCAGGTTACACTTTTCTTATTGCTGAGCAACAAGGTATTGCCTTGCATGAATTTCAGGGGCGTAAATTCTGGAAGGTATTGTGGGCTACCGAAGTGGACATTCCACATTTGGAAAATAGCACATATTGCTCTTTTTGTTCGCGCTATATACTTCTGAAGTTGGGTATTAGGGCGGATGGAATGTGTCCTTTATGCCAAGGTGAACTGGAATCTGTTTGTCATCTGTTTCGGGATTGTTCTGTTTTTCAATGTGTGTGGTTTTCATGTAAACTTGGAATCAAGGTAGCACGTGATCCTGTGATTCGTTTTCAGCAGTGTCTTTTTGATTGGTTCTACTTTTTGTGGACAACTAAAGCTCATGACCAACTGGTGTTCTTTTGTGGTGTTTTGTGGGCTATTGGGCTGGGAAGAAATGACATTGTATTTTGTTCCCAACCAGTATCGTTCCAGTATATCATGGATATTCTTGACATTGCGTATGAGTAGTGTATGAGGCTGTGTTGTTTCGGTCACACATGGAGGATGACTCGCGCTTGGACGAGGCACAGCTGCCATTTTGAAATTCGCAAGTCGACGTTGTTACTTGGTTGGGTTGTTCGCTGTTGGTCCCATCTGTTAATTTTTTTATTGATGTTGCATGGAAGAATAATCTGGGGCAAGCAGGTGTCGGGTGGGTGGCTTATAATGGTGACTCGGGTGATCGGGTCATTGTCTTGGAGGGGGGGCTAAAGCCTAACTGGCATGGTGCGTTACATGAAGAAGCTTTAGCATGGTTGGAATCTGTCAATTGGGCACTAGCTTGCGATTTTCAGAGGGTTCTTTCCGTGCGACGCCTTGTGAAATCCATCATGATCGGATAAGTGTATTAGGAGCATTATTTACTATGGTCAACATGTGGCCTGTTCTTTAATTAGGGCAAATTGTTAAAGGTTCTAGAGTAGATGTTGTGGAGGCTCATAATCTAGGAGACATCTTCTGCATTTTGAGTTTTAGAGCTCCTTGGAAGTAGTTGTACTATGACTTTGTTTTATCATTGGTTATTGTATTCCCAGCTGACAAAAAAAAACCCGAACACAAAAATCTAACACTTATATCCCACCTTTCAACTGTCTATCCTCAAACCAATCCCACCCCATCATAGCAAACACAGTAGAAGGACTAAAACACCCTTTCATCTCAGACCTTGGTATCCTCCCAGAGAAACGCCACAAGAACATACAGAGAATGTTGAAGAATAAACCCTCTAAAAGGCCTGACATTTTTCCACTGTGCAGGCTGCTCTGGAGACGTTTTTAAGTGAGGGTAAAATGGGTATCTTTGTTGATGTTGGTGCTAATGTTGGTATGGCTACTTTTGCTGCTTCTGATTAGGGAGTGAAGGTCTTTGAGAACTTGCTGAAGGTTTGTGAAGGTGTGGTTTTGAGTAGAGTTGGTGAGCTTGTTACTTTGTTTGATGCTGCTGTTTCTAATCACCTTGACAACATCGCTTTTGACAGGTGGTTTTTTTTGGAATTTTGGTGTCTTCATGTAATTTTGTGTTTGTTATTTGATCATCTTTGTAATGTGTGGATATGGGTATTATGCCACTTTTCATAAGATGGGTGTTTAAAGTTAGGTTAGTCCTTATTGGAATTTGATGTTTATAAGTTGATGTATGTGGGATTGATGTTATAATATTAGTGGGTAAATTTACCTTTTTTCAGGCAGACTTTGGTTTTAATAGTTTTCAATATGTTTTTCCAATTTGCTTAACATGATGTTTAGGAGTTCGAAGAATGAGGTACTATAGTTAGTATAAAGCTATCACATGGTTGAAATGCTGGGCATATGTGGAGTTATTTAGTATATTTCTGTAATTTTGATGTGGGCCTTTATATTCATCATGCATGGTTGTTGTTACGGGAGTGCATTAGGGACTTATGGTTGGACCACTGTTTCAAAGGTCAGTTTTTAGGATCCTGTGAATTTTAATCTGTCTGGGCATTTGTCAAGGAATGAGAAGTTGGATAGGAATCACCAGAAATTGTGATGAGTTCTCCAGCCTGCAAAGTTTGGTACCCGAGTTCACACTTGCTGTGCCTATCGGTATAGTGAGAAATTGAGAAACATGATAGGGTGTTAGACTACGATAATGACTTAATGTGCTACTCCAATTTGTAATCCAACGTGTGTATGTTTACTCATAAAAAGTTGGATTGTTGTTTTTGTAAGTTCCATCATGCTACTTTCATAGTTTTGTATAGTCCTCAATGGTCACTTTATTGACTACTTGTTCCCCTGGTTTTCAATATATACACTTTTGGTCCTTGGTATAAGACTTTTGTTATTTTTTTATCCAGGGGACGTGACTATGATAAGTCTTTACTCTTCCGCTGCCTTTTTCTTTTAGATTTCTGTGTCAAGGAGATTGTCTTCTCTCATAAATCAGACTGAGATATTGTTCCAGTTAAGCCTCTTTTTTTGGACATCATTATCAGGCTTTCCTGAGTTGCTCTTCAGGCTTTCCTGAGTTGTTCATGGTATTGGGAAGATTGCTTGATGCCTCACTGAGTGCTTCTGCTTCACCGGACTGTTCTCTTAAGATGACTCTTCTACTTACTCAGGTTTCATTTGGACATCATTATCTTTGTGAGTTTCAGAATAGTTATGTGCTTCTAATTATGCTGCTGATGATCTGTTATATTGAATGGCCAAGTTGCTTGATGAGATATATTTTTACCCTGGTGGTATATTCTGTCACATGCCTTGACACCATCATGCTCAGACTATTATCGAATGGAGCTTGTTGTTCCATTTTTGAATCATCAAAAGCATTGAGGAGAAGTATAGTCATTGGTTCGGTGCTTTGTTATTCCTTGCAAAGCTGGTAATGATATGATGATGTGTCATTTTTATATAATTTTTCTATTATTTTTCCAGACAGTATGCACTGCTGTTAAGCTACTTTCAGTACTGTCAGCATATGCTTGACCCCAATGTTCGAAAAGGATGTTGCAGTTGCTGCTTGGCACATTTAATGACAGTGAAGTTATAGATCTTGAAAAGGTATCATGTAATGTGATCCTCATCCATTTCCAGGGTAGGGAAGCACTTTTTCTTCCCGCAGCTGATGGTTTTATGAACTGGGTTGTGGCTGATCTGCTTTGCATCTTGATTTGTGGCGGTTCTTTTTATTGCTTGAGAAAGTTTAGCTGTGAAGGCAGTTACGTTTATACGTCTGAGATGGAATCTGTACAAGATCTTCCTTCATTGTGTGGCTTCCTATTTTGGAGAGACTAGAACTGCTGAAGGAGGTTAGCCTCTCCCTTTCCTCATAGTCTGTTTCACCTATTTGTTATTATGCTGTTACATCATTTGAATCGGCTGGTGCCAGTGTTCTCTCGTTATTTATTGTTGTTGTTTCGTGTGGAGATTAAAAATTTTAAGATGTTTTTCCGTAAGGTTCAGAATATGAAAAAAATGCTATATAATACAAATAATCTGTGGAAATGATAGAACAGACATGCTATATTTTGGTTTTGACAAAATTGTTGGAACACACCTAATAAGTTACTGACTTTGTATCAGCACCCCAAATAAGTCACTATTAGTTAGAACACCCCAAAAAACCCAAAAAGTGTTGTCTAGACGCCCCAAATTTCAAATGTCGACCAAATGCCAAGGGAAACTTCCCATTTTACCCTTGAGTGGTTACACGCGCAGAGCAAGTAAAGTGGCCATTATCCCACCAATTTCCCTCCAATGTTTCCCCCTCCCAAATCATTTAAGTTCCATTCACCAATCGTACTTCACTGTGCATCTCTCTCCTCACTTTCCTCTCGCAATTCCCTCATTACCCATTATACTTCAAAGTGCTCCCCTCCTCAATCACACACATTATCCACATTGTATGAAATAATTGCATTTCCACATCTACATAAAAAAAAAAAACAATCCCAATATCAATGTTTTTTGCCCTTTTTATGTATCAAAACATTTGCTACAAACAAATTTCCCTTTTCAGTTTAAATATATTAATAAATAGTAAATGAATTAGAGAGTATTACAGATTAAATAAAATCCCAATTCTATTTCTAATTTAGGCTTTCATGAATACAATTAAAGAACCCACTTCGAATTAATAAATTGCATATATATATATGGAAGAGCAAGCTATATTATTAGGTCAATTGCAGATATGGAGGAGAGAGTGATTGAGGTGTAAATTGTGTGAGGAAGATGATGATGCGATGAAAATCAGAAAGAGATGAATGAGAGAGGGAATGGGAGTGAGAAATAATAAAAGAGAAAAAAAATTGAGTGAAATGTATACACTGTGTGCGTGTAACCATTGAGGGGCAGAATGGGAAATTCGCCTTAGCTTTTGGTCGAAATTTGAAATTTGAGGTGTCTAAACAACACTTTTTGGATTTTTTGGGGTGTTGTAACTAATAGTGACTTATTTGGGGTGTTGATACAAAGTAAGTAACTTAATAGGGGTGTTTCAACAATTTAGCCTTTGGTTTTTGGTGATTCTACATGATAAGACTGGCCACAGTTTAAAGGTATTCCGCAGATTGGTGGTGACTTCACTGAAGGAAATTACCCTCAGCAAATTGGATTTGTGAATGAAGAAAAATGAGGGACAAATCAAGTCTTAGTCATCAAGATGCCAAGCTAAAAGAATCTCTGATATCATCCACCACCTCCCCGTTCCCCCTCAACACTTCTTCCTTGATATGGGGAGAGGGGTAACCATGTCCATTTCTTGTCGGACAACAAGCACGTATATTCCATATTTTTTGACAGAACACTTGTTCCTTCATGGGTATGTACTATGTAGCATATATGTATCCTATTTTACGTCGTGTTGGTCTAACAATTGGCAAATGTACAATTTTTCTTTTTATTTTTTGTGGAAAATGTACAACTTACGTACATTGATGAAATGAGAAAATTTGACGGCTCATGTACATTCTTGATGAATTTTTTTTTTTTTGATGGGAAATTGATGGAGGCAAGACCGCAAGAGTGGACCTTTTCTTTCTTTCTTTCTTTATTTTTGAGAAAAGGGACATAGATAATTAAGTGTGTCGAGCATATTTCTTTCAAATGTCTCGTTTTAAAAAAAAAAGTGAAGTACTGCAACAGCTGAAACAGGAACGACCTTGAAATCGAAATTCTTTTAATTATGGCGTGGGACTAAATATTTATAAGTTTAAATTTAAGTTGAGATGATCTGTAAGCAACTGATATTCACAAGTAAAATAAAACTAATACTTCTAGAATAATAGAATTGATTTCTATATTCTTGAAGATTAATAAGTAACGTTCGACTATGAAGACCGCGGTCACCAAGTCTCACATATACTTGCACCTAATCTTATCTATCCTCAAATAGGATAAGTAGGAATTGTATCTCTCTCAGAGTTATAACACGAGTATTGAACTCAACATAATTATCATATTCATCAACTGCCAATGATTATTACATGAGTTGGTTTTTATAGAAGCAATACTAATGAGCGCGCTAGGTTATACAAAGCAACAGATGAAATGCATCCCAATACATCAAGGGTCCAAAAGTTCTAACGCCTTACCATTGCTATTCGAGGGCTAAGATTAACTACAAGATAGATTGATGGACAACTAGATTACTCAATGCCTCTGGCTTTGCTTATTTGTGAACGGATGAATTGTACTTCATGGGGGTTGGCTTGCAGGTGGTCCATTGAGCGTAACCTTGTTGTGAATACTCTGCTGAGTGACTGGAATAATTCTAATGTGACTGGATTGGTCTTTTGTTCATGTAAACTTGATGAGCTAGACATAGATGACTTATTTCAAGCCTGATGCTCCTGCCTTATAAATGTACAAGTCATGTATATATTTTTTTTTAGAACAATATTAGTCAAGAAATCAAGAAAGGAGAGAATTGATGGGCGGGAAAGTTTCACTCGTATTGAATTTTTTTAAAAAGGAAACAATTAAAGAGGTGGTGTTGGGGGGGAGTAGAATAAGAAAAACCGTTTACCACAATCAGCAAAACTCTCTTCTCTCCCACCACCACCAAAAACATGCAAATTCACTCCATTCTCTCTCATCAATTCACCATGTCCCAACCAAATTCCGACAACTCCACTGTATCTCCTTTCCCACAACCACAAGTACAACCTGGCCCTCTCCCTCCTCCGATCTCCACCAACATGCGCTCAACACTACTCAATCGGCTTCAGACCATTGAAAATCGAGATGAGTTGAAGAAGATGATGGAGAATTATGCCGTAATGGGGCTCAAGGTTCCAGTGTTGTTCCCCACAGATATGTCAGACGAGAGGAGAGAGAGGATTCTGAGGTCTTTTCCAGATCTTAAGATTGAGAAAAAGGCAACCATCATCAGAACAACGTATAACACTCTTAGTTGCAAGATTTTTGAGATCAATAACGTGAAGGAAGTGGTGAAGATTTCTTCCGATGGAGACTTTACGGTGTTGTCCATTTCGGTTGTAACACCCCCGATTTTATACAATAAATAATATATAAATAATAATTTTAGTAAAAATTTCGGCAGAGTTTCCTCTGTTTTTCCATAAAACCAAAAATTTTAAACCTGTAAAACATATATACATGACCTATCTATATCCAAGCGGAAGCAATCCCTAAACTGGGGATATTACCGCCACACTTGAACACGCGTCAAGTGCTAAGGCTAACAACAATAAAACCATAAAACCCCATTTCACTAAGTGATCTAAAGACCCTTTTCTTTTCTTACATACAAAGAGAGATGTAAATCAAATGTCTCGCACTTCACCTAAACGCACCTTATCATATTTGAACCTGTACTAACACTACTCCCCAATAGAGTAGGTCATAGAGACAAAATAAAGAAAATAAAAAGTCAGCGAATGCTGGTAATCCCAGTAAAAAAATAAAATAATTTATTCGGGTCTAATGCACATATTTCAATCATAAGACACTCATCATGCTTATTATAGTATAATAAGTATATAAACATGATGCAAGTCCATATATAGCTTAGTAGAACGTATTCACATGGTCACACAATCAACACCATTCAAATATACACAAACTTTACATAATAAAGATAATTCTCACGTACATTTCATAATTTTCACTTCATGTAACATGTCATCACGAGCCATTCAAAACAAATGATAAATAGATAAATCACTTTGTAATCATCTCATATAGACTCATGGCTAACCAAAACCAATCAATTATGGACCAAATATGCATTCAATCTATGCATCCATCCATCCACAATAATATAACACTTTATAAGTGTTTAGTTGTTCATTTTACTTTTCGAGGGAAGAGAACTG
Organism: Pharnaceum exiguum; assembly: GCA_900322385.1. Lineage (NCBI taxonomy): Eukaryota > Viridiplantae > Streptophyta > Magnoliopsida > Caryophyllales > Molluginaceae > Pharnaceum > Pharnaceum exiguum. The sequence goes on from ONZK01003259.1 coordinate 206,440, forward strand.
TAGTAGTCAAAGTCTATCATGATGTAACCCGGGAAACCATGCCAGTTACATCAAAGCTTATCACAAACAATCTATCTCAATCACATCATATACATCACCAATTTCATCACTACATGGCCAACTCTAAGCAAGGTCTGAGCGATGCACACGCTCCCTCTTCGATGATGTCTAGTGCATAAGCCTAGAACGCAACCCCAAGAAGAGGACGACGCAATAATCAACTATACTCCATTAGCAAGCAATGTCTGGTTAGTCTCTTTCTCTTAAAGCCTCAATTAACATAAAACATAGCCCAACTCTAGCATGTTTAAACCACACAAATGGGGTCAATACGGGCTGACCGGGTGCAACTTCTTAGGTCGACGATGACTCTATGGTGGAAGAGGTGGTGCTGGTTGGTCGCCATAGGCTCGTAGCTGACATCAATGGCTCATGTTGGTGGAGTTTGTGGGTGTTGGCGATGATTGTGTTGTGGGACGATAGTGAATCGTGAGGAGAGAGAATGTAGAAGGAAATGAGATTGAATGGGTGAAATGAAATGGCATATAATTTTTACACATTTCATTCGTAAATAAGAGGGGTTAAGAGGAGGGGGTACTCGGTCCAATCGGACCGAATTCCTTCCACCCTCGGTTTGTTTTTCTTTCTTTTTTTTTATTTGGGAAATGGACAATCATAAAATACAATTAGGCTTACTAAATGGACAAGGATATAAACTAGCTCAGTGGTTAGAGCTTTGGTTTAAGGAAGGTCTTGGGTTCAAACCCTTGTACATACAACTAACTCTTTTTTTTATTTCCTTTCAACACATAAAAACTTTTTCGTTTTATTTATTATTCTAAAACAATCAAAATATTTACTCCAAAACAAATATCTCATCATCAATTGAATTTATATCCCCAAAATAAATATATAAATAATATTTAAAAAATGCAGGGTATTACATTGGTCCAAGTGTCTCAAGGGAGGAAGCCGAAATTATTGTCCAGATCTGTTTTTTGAATGGTCACTTGTGCATGAATGGACGACATGGACTCCTTTGGCATTCTAGTGCCCATCTAACCACCGCCACATTCACATTCACCCAACTTTGTCTTAAGGTCCCAATCATCTTCTCGTCCAACATTAAAATAGATCGTAAGTGCCCATCTAACCACCACCACATTCACATTCACCCAACTCTGACTTAAGGTCCCCATCATCTTCCCGTCCAACATTAAAATAGATCGTAATTATAATATTGTATAATATAGTATATATTGTAGTCTGTATATAATATATCGTATAATATATTAATATAATTACAACAGAGTATATAAAAAAAGAGTTATAAGGTGGAAGAAAGTAGAGAATCGAAGGGAGGAATGATTTGTAGATTTTTTTAAAAAGAAAGAATTAAAGAGGTGTGGGGGGATTTGCAAAAAGAAAAGAAGTCGAATGCTTCCCTTCGACACGTGTTATCCGTGAACGATCGGGATCATTTTCCCCAAAAGAGAACTAGAGAAGTCAAATCTCACCACAATTAAAGATGCGAGATCATTTCTACTTAATTAAAACATCTTACCAACAAATAACATTTATCACTCTTCCTAAGAAACAACATGTCACTCTCCCCTCGATTAACTCTTCATTTATCTCTGAACAACGACCATTAACTCCTCTCTCTCTCTCCTAGGGTTTGATCTCCAAACGCATTAACTCCATTATCTCTCCTCTCTTAATCAACAACCACCAAACTCCATTCTCTCTCCTAGGGCTTTATTCGATTAACTAACAAACTCCATTCTCTCTCCTAGGGTTTTTACCTGTCTAGCTTCATACCTTACAGTAAAGGCGATTTTGCATTAACAATGTACATTTTGCAATGTTAGAACATAATACAAAAATAGATTAGTGTTCGGAGTGCTACAACTTACTTAGTTTTCTTGGTCCTGAGATCAACCTTTCATCAAAAAAACATTTTGCATTAACGATGTACATTTTGCACATACGGAGTATTCTATAGTGGTTTGCACAAAATAGTAGTGGTTTTCAATGCTAGAACATCATATAAAAATTGATCAATTTATTTGTTGATTGGTGTTTTGCACAATGTAGTAGTGGTTTCAGTCGCTGAAACTTTGGAATGGGCTTACTGGGTTTGACTATCTTGTTTGATATTGTCTATTGTAATTGATTCTGAAACCGATCACAAAAAGGTTACCGATTGTGTCCTGGCTAGGCGGCATGTCAAAAAGAAGCCTAATTTCCCTAAGATGATATAATAGTCCGAGATGTTAGCTTATTTGGTCACATACAATGCTGAGACTGCTGAACCTTCCAACTATATTTTAATAAGTTGTCCTCTTGTATACAAAAACCTTGCAATTACTGCAGAGATTGGCTTAGTACAAAACTCTCACAAAAGCAGCAATTTTCCATTTTCCAATAAATTACAAGCAGAACAAAATTGTCCAATCAAATCTCGAAGCAATAGCACAAAAGAAGTAACTCGATTCTATGAAAGCACGGGAGGAATAATCTAGCCTTACTATCAAGAGAAAAAGAAAAAGAAAACATCGATTAGCCAGAGAAAACATGCATATTCCGGAGACATCAACGGAAAAAAAGAAAAAAAAAAAGAAGGTTGGCCTTGCCCCATGAATGAGAGAAGTACACATTCTTGAATAAAATTGGGCAACTACACACATGATACAAAGTATAACATCCCAGCTAACAATCCCCCATGATAGAGAAGAACAATACTCCATTTGTAGAATATCACATCAGTAGCCCAATTGTTTATAAACATATTAACGTATCATTGAATAGCTAAACTTTTGCGGGACTCTTTTTTCTTTCTTTCTTTCTTTGATTGCAGTCTTCTAACGTGGTATTGTGGTGCATTACTGCTTGACAGTTCGTGGTTTGCCTTTGCTATTCTGTTTTTGCATTGTTCATGCAGATATTGTTACACATATTTTTCCTGATTATACAACAGTACTATGTGCCTGCTGTCCCATGATTGTATGATAGCGGTAAAAAAAAAGGTCATTTTGAAATAAATATACGGATGAATCCGTCGTTAAACCACTGCCACAAGGTACTTATACTAGATGCACACAGACTGAAGCAAAGCTCCAATTTATTTTGATTTTTTGATTTTTTTGATTTTTTGTTTATATATATCTCTTTTTTTTTCTAATGCTAGTACATAGAGTAACCAAGGACAGACACTTGTGCCTAGGAATAGCCTGAAAAAACTAGGACCTTGACTGAAAAAACAACCTCTAGAAAGTCTAGAATGTTGTCAATGGCAAGATGAGCTTGTCACACTCTTGCCATCGCCGAAGGCCACGACACACAGACCATACCATCAACATATTAACTGCCCAAAAGTAACCAAATGATATAAACAAAGATCCGGAGACAAACTTCTTGTTCTTGAAAAGGCTGTGAGTAGAGCACATCTTGTCCATGGAATTCCAAGAAAAACGACCATAACCCCTTGATAAGTGATCCGACGACATCGAAGCTCTAAAACAGGAACTGGAAGCAAGCTAGGGAAGAACAATGGCAACAAGGAGAAAGCCTTTCCATCATAGGAAGACTTAAAAACAGAACAGGCTTGGTTCAAAGCCTGCAAAAAGGGATCTGTAATTTCTGCCTAGGTACTCCCCCGGAAAACAGTTCGATGGTAGAGCGACTTATCGTGGGATGAAAAACCAAGTGCTGAATGACATGTGTTGTCTGGCTGACCTTCTCTTCGAATTATTTTGCTTAGACCCATCAGCAAAGAATGTCGCATCGCCATAGATTGCCCATGATCGTATCGACAGTTTTGCTGCTGAGTGCACTGCAGTTCTTCAGATTCAAACCAACCAAGTTCTTCTTCCCCAAATGGATGAGGAATGGTAAGCTCTTGTTAGATATCCTGGAACAGCCTGATACGGAGAGGATTTGCAGGTTTAGCTGCTCTGAGGAAGATAATGATGCGATGCCTGCATCTGTTACTGAACATTTGGAGACATCGAGATCATTGAGCAAAGGGCAGCTGTTAGCAATGGCTGATAAACTTGCATCAGTGATTTTCCTGCAGCCATCAAGATTCAGCACTTTGATTGTCTCGCCATGTAGCCTAGTAATGGCTGAAACAGATTCATTGGACAAGTTGATGCAGCCACTAAGGTTTAATTTAACCAGACCAGCCAAAGAGCTCTCTACTAGACAGACAACGCCATCGTCTGTCATTCCATACAGTCCACTCAAATCCACTTGATTAAGATTGGGACACATCTTCCCCAAAATATTCAAGCTCAAACCACCAAAACCAGGGCATAATTTGATGGAAAGAGATTTGAGTGATACGCACTTGGTCTCGACCGCAGACTGCAAAGGCATGTCTCGAAGACCCATACACTTCACAAGGGAAAGAGATCTGAGCTTCGAGCGGCAACTTGCAAGGAAAGAAATCACACCTGAGAGAGAAACCCTGCTGCAGTCCTCCAAATGAAAGCTCTCAACAGATTCAGCTGACTTTGAGAATGCCAATAATCCGTGGTCTGAAACAATGCTACATTTTCGGAGTGAAACCTGTTTAAGGCTAGAGCAGCCCTTTCCAATAGCCTCTAGGCTCAAATCTGTCACCCCAAAACATGAAGTGACACTCAGAGAAACCAGAGCCTTCAGACCTTGAGCATTACCCATAACCCAAAAACCTTTCTCGCTCACATTCGGGAGACTTCTCAAGGTAAGGCCAGTAACAGACTTCCCGTAGTGGCCAATGACAGCCAGAGAGAAATCTGAAATGTTTAGACCCTGAAGCTTTACTTTGGCCAGAACAGAAGTGGGGGATGAAAGTAAACTTGCAACCCCTTGATCACCAACTAATGGGCAGTCTTTGATGGAAATTGATTCGAGCTTAGGACAGCCCAGGGCGATAGCTTGCAGTCCATCATTACCAATAGATAGGCATGATTCAATTGATAAAGCCGTCAAATTAGAGCAATTTTGTGCAATAGCAATCAATCCTTTGTTTGTAATTGATGGACATTGGCTAAGGTCAAGCCTCTCCAACCTGTGACATCCTTTTGCTATTTCTGAGAGACCTTCATCGCTAACAGAGGAGACATTCCACAGAGAGAAAGATCTGAGAGACGGACACCCGCGAGCAATAGCTAAGAGACCAACATTTGTCACACTGCGATTTGAGTTGCTTCCTCGAATAGAAAGCTTCCCAAGTCCGCCTCTACTAGCCGTTCCAACTGCAATAGCAGCTAGTCTAATATCTGTAGCCTTCTTCCCTTCCAAAGACCTCGTAAGACTACCATCGATTTCCTTATCATCAGAGGCCATATCAACATCACTAGGTGACGAATTCTGGCAAATTTCAGTCCTGCGGATGGAACTCAAGAGAGAAAGCCAATGCTTGGAGACACAAGCACATGCGCTTCTCTCTTGACCAGGCAGTCGCCTTAAAATCTCGAAGAGGCATTCGTCAGGTAGAACATTGATGGCTGAACTTTTCTCTTGCTCAGACTCTTGGCCCCAAAGAACAAACGGGGAGCTAATACGTCTCCGCTTGCGAGGAGGGCAGTAAGCATCAACATGAGCCATCGAGTTGTAGAATGATCTCCCATGATACAATTCACTTTCCCCTGAAAGTTAATTCAAGTAGTATAAATCAGCAGCTGGACTATACACCAATCAGATCACCCATTTCATGCACAGAATCTTAAATTTTTATCACTAAGCAGATATACACTCCACAAATCAATCAAACAAAGCTCACCAATCAAACAAGTTCCTACAATCCTAACAATAAAAATTACATACACAATGTTTTTCTGCCAACTTAGGTGACTTTTATACTGAATGAATCACCACTAGCTTTTATGAAATTTGGTTTATCCAACACTAATCTGATACAAGATCATTCAAGCTTCCTAAGAAACAATCTGAAAGAATGAAAAAAAAGAATCACAGTGCATCAAATTAAGAATGGGCATCCCTATGATCTTCAAAGATATCAAGTGATTAAAACCACCAAATTAATTGACTAATGTTTCAACATGAGCACAAGTCTAATCAAATTTCTCAGAAAAACACAAATCAAAGCCTTGAATTATCTTTTTAACTACTCAATTCACCAAACAAACAAAAACCCCCATAGGAAAAACATAAGAAATTCACCAAAACTACACAAAAGATCACCAAACATTCAAAAAAATTATATAAAGAGAGAGAGAAGGGACACATACCACTGTAATTAACAAGGGTAGGCATGATGCTGAGACCAAAGTTTTGAAGGCTTGAACAGCAACTAAATCAAATTTAAAGAAAAACCCAGATGAGATTTGAACAAACAAAGCACAAAACAGGCAAAAGATCAAAACTTTTTTTGTGTTTTTATGTTTTTTGAGATTTTTTGTGTGATGAAACCCCATACAAAGTATAGGGCAAAAAAGAATGATGTTGGAAATGTTGGAAATGTGAAATGAATGGAGCTAAAGATTGAATCTTTATATATATGTAAGGTAGATGAGAGAGAGTGGAGTACATTGATCAGATTAGATACATTAACAAAGACACATAAATTGTCTTAACAGTTGGTTTGCTACACTTTGGTCTCATACAATGTATCCTAAAAGTACACACAAAAGTCTGTTTCTGTTGATGGTTGTTAACTTATTGTTATTATTCTCCCGCCACCCTTTGTGTTATTTTATTATTATTTCCTTTTACAATAACATTCTCCCCCCTTTGAAAAATAATGGTTTTTAAATTGGGGACCCACCCACATTTGCAAAACCGGAAACCAGTATCTCAACAGTAAATGAGATCACTGTTTTTGGGTTTATTTTATTTTATTTGTTTTGATACTTGTCATGTGTGAGTGTCTAATCTGTCTATGTTCATCATTCCACCGAAATTAGCTAATCGTATTGGTTTTGATTACTTCTAATTAAGCCTTAGCTAGGTAGAGGAGTCATAATTGGTATGTTAACTCTAATCAAGCTGCGGCACATCATCATCATCAACCTAGTCCATTTAGTGTAACCCAAATATCTATATTATGACACACCAAAAAAAAATCTATATTATGAAAAATAATTTTAAATACATATAGACTTGTGAGATTCTCGAAATTGCTATTAAGTTTGACAATTTACCAAATTTGCTTAGATTTATCTTGTTGTGATAGTTTTTCATATTTGGTGAATTGTTCTCATCAATAGTATGCAAAAAAAAAAGGTTATTGTATATCATTAAATAAGAATTTCCATCCTAATTGGTATTGTACAAAAATCCTGTAAAAAATTTAAGTTCATATGTTGCTTATACTCCTAAAGATTTAATCGTTCTACTTAAAGGTAAGGGTGATGCGTTAAATTATGAAACCAAGAGTGTGAAAAGAAAAAGGGGAAAAAATCATCGTAATGAAATGGTGTAACTAATATCAAGCAATAGTAAAAAAACTAACTTTACCCAACTGCAATCAAAGTTAAAAATTATATAAATCGTTCAAATAAAAACAAGTTATTCAGGGGAAAATAATAATTAACCACAAATGTAAATTATTGATAAACGTACCAAATTTGTAAGGTTGTAAATTATTGATAAACGTACGGAAGCATGCAAATATTTACATATACATGAACACCAAGGTTTCAATACAATAAAAATGGATAGAATATTCAGCCTATCTGATATATAAGAAACAATAACCAAAAAAAAAAGTGATTAAATGATTATTAAGTAACGAAAAACATTGCATTAAAAGATACATGTGGATAGCATATTACAGAGGTGTCAAATAATCATGCAAGAGTATATATCGCTACACCATAAAAAAAAAATGAAAGAACTTGTGTATGCATGTAAAAAAGAGTGGGATTTAAAAAGAAAACCAGGTAAAAAGACATGAAAATTTGAAAAGTTTAACAAAACATATACTTAAAAAAGTGATAATAAAACAAGATGATGGTACTTACAATGCATTATCAATAGAAGGAAGCATTTGATTGGTTGCTACAAAACTCTCTTTTACACTTTTAGTGATGATGCATATATGTGTATGTAGTAATAATCAACCAAGGGACTGCTATTTATATTGTGAGAATAATATGAATAATTTGAGATAAATATAATCACAATGCATGTATTCAAGATTTCTTGCCATAAACAAAATAGAAGAATTTGTATGAACCCGTTTTATATATGAGAATGGATTGGAGGGGTCGGGTCATTAATATCCAATCTCATATATAAAACGGGTTCACACAATATTTAGTGTAAAAAAACAAGCAAGGTGATGCTTACCAATAAAACTATAATAGCAAGAGCTATTAGGTTCATGACTCTGTTACAATATTTCATATATTTCTTTTGCAAATATTTAATATGAGGAAACCAATTCTAAATAAATATTTTTTTTTATAAGAATTGTATTTTTTTATAAGAATTATATTTTTTTTTCAGATTTACGCTTATTTTCAATAAAAATTCATTAGTTGGAATTGTATGAAGTTATTCATTCATTGATGATAGTTATGTAGAAATTAATAGGGTTCAAATTATAACTTAAATTATTTACACATTATGTGTCAATAATCGCCTAGTAGAATGTCACTTATTCTTATTTTGGATCAAAGGGAGTAATACCATCGTAGAACATATGTGCATGAACCTTTTGCATTGCGTAATGTGGAAACAAATCAGTGAAGATATTGTCCAAATTCCGAAACTTATAATTCCATCAGTCTGTATACTGCGCCACCTGGTGTAGCTTTAGGTGCCACCTCATCTTAAACAAAAAATAGCCACAAAGATACGTGATGACTAATAGACTTTTATATAATTAATGACTATTATAAAGTTTTATATGACTAATAGGTATTCTTGGATGATTAATAAGAATTTTTTTAATATGACTAAGCTAGCTAATACCTATATGTCGCACGACTGGCTTGTCATTGATGTATTATTTTTTTATGTTTACTTCTAGTTGTCACATACACAAGGTGTAATTCATATTCATGTGATCTGTAAAACTAATTGACTTGTAGTACATTTTGCCCATTGAAAACTCGTCTAATCATTAGCGTGTCAATACCTAAATACAATTACAATTTCTAAATTTTGCAACATCTCCCTAATCTATTACAATTTCTAAATGTAATTTTGCAACATCTCCCTAATCTATGTCTAGCACACCATTTACTATCACTTTTTACAGCCATGCAGAAAAAAATTCACACCCCAACAAAAAAGAAAAATGTTCTGTTCAAGGAGGTTGAGAGAAAAGGGATAGGATAGGATAGCTAGGGTAAGATAATAAGATATGTTTAAAGGGGTTAAAGGCTATGAGAGAATCAAAGATTTAAAGTTAGCATGAAAGCCTTCAATGGCAAGGTAAGTGAAATGTGTGAAATTTAATCAATTGATCAATTAAAGAATTTAATTTCCTTTTTTCCCATAATGCTATATTCAGAAATGACAAGGAACGTAACTTGCCAGTTCCATGAAGAAACTCGATTTTAGATTTACACGTTTTAACAGATACAAAGCCAATAGTTTCAAGTTTTCCCTAGCAGAGTTGCAGCAATAATAAATCAACCACCCAAGAGAAAGACAGTAATGCTACTGCTTTTTTATGTGCATGCATTTCGCACCCTATAATTTGAGTTACGTATCCCACTGGCGAATAACTGATTAGCACACGAAAAGAAAGAGAAAGGGAGGGTGAACCGTTGCACACTTGCGCATCAGATTATCAGCCTTACTGATTTGAGTGTATCAATTGCAACCCACCAAGTAGCAATGTCCTCAAATTGAATATTTAAAATGAGGGCGACAGGGTGATTTGCTGGTCAACCTCATCACTCATAGTATGGCAATGAATAATAAAAGTAATCCAATTGCCTTTTTGGGGACCCCTGACGCAGGGACACAGTCAGGAACAAATAATTGGGGTATACAATGAACTTCCATTTGTTTTTTGTTTTTCATGTCTCGAATGTCTCAATTGCGATGTACAGCCTAGGCCAGAAAGCAGGGAAGTGTGTACTAAAATTGAGAGGATCAGGATCAATGCACTGACTATGCGCCTCCAAGACCCTTATCAAATCTGCATGCATGCACATCGACACTGTCTATTTTACAATTTAATAATTAAACGGAGTGATTGTGTTACTATGAACATCCGATAGCCATTTGCCAAACACATAATGTGGATAAGTTGTTTAGAAATTATGGGTACAATGTTTTGGCTCTAACTTTTTTTCCCCTGATAATAGTCGACCTTCTCGAAGTAAAATGATACTGTAGCTAGGTACTTATCGCAAAGCACGCCTCTTCCCCTTTTCGTTTGCCATTCCATGGTTTAACTTCCTTTGATTCGGGTAAATGAATTCTTACCGAACAACGCACTATTCCACATGATTGTTAATTTGTAACTCTGCATGAATTAGTGCTTCTTATGAATTGCGGTAAATTGTTTGGTTGTACATACAAAGTATGAAAATATGAAAAATGTGGTGGGAATTGCAACTCACCTTCTTTGGAACTGGTGAGTAACTTCCCATGGAAAGTATTTCCCATATTTCATTGTTAATCAAACAACTATAGGAAAATGCACTCTGATTTTACACTTCCTACCTATGAATTCAATTGCTAACCAAATTAGAGCCTCTTTGACTTGTAAAACACACTAGTGGGGTCTCGAATTTGTTATTGGGGTTTCTATGTATGTAATTAAGTATGAAATGTCCTACCTCGAAAAATTATTAAGGCATTAGAGATTATATACAAGTTTAGAAAGCCACTTTTCCTGTTTATTTGTAATAAATTTTAGTTTAATACTCGGCTAAATCTGTTTAACGGTGCAATTTATCTCTTTTTCGGATGTGAGTCTTTGCACTTTCGTAGTGCTACATTGGTGCTATCCCCAATCCCATCGATGATCAATGAGAAAGGATGGAAGAAAAACTTGTATGACCTTACGGGTGACTGACTTATTTACTCTATTTTATCTCTCTCTTTTAGTAAAGATATTTTGTTAATTTTACATAAAAAAAAAGAAGATAAGTTGTACTAGCAAGTCATAGATCAACCCGTAGGCAGGTTTCTCTAGCTATCTCGGGCAAGGGTGGCCATTTGATTAACTTGAGCTATAATACCTAAACAGGAAAACACACCTAACAAAACAAAAAGACAAATAAGTTTGAGCAGCTTTGTACTCTTCTTGTTTACCGTGTGAAGACAGCGAGTTGAGGAAAGTAGAAGTTGTGGATTGAATTATATCGGTAAAATATTCAAAGCCATGAACAGATTGAAGTATCGAACTATCGAAGAATGTGCTTAAGTCCAATGTACGGCCTACAGGAAAGTTAATGACGGTTCAAAGGACGATTTAGAATCAATGTACTGACATTTTGTACCTTTAGTTCACACAATGATTTAGCTAATGTGGTATAATTCAATATTCAATAAACTAATACTCCGCAATAGGACCTCTTGACGCAGGGTTAAGATCGGCATTGCGCTTTACGTCTCTACGTGGAGATTTATGATATTTTTTTAAATGTTGATTATTTATTTTCTTTCCTTTTTTTTGATTTTGTGTACATTGCGGATATAGTTTGTTAACTATTTTTATAAGGGTGTGATTTGTTAATTGTAAGTGGCTGAATTGAAATTAAATTGAACTGAACTGAAAAATACTGATTTGATAATAATTAGTTAACTACCGTCTAAGAGAACGGAGTCTACATGACTACATCCTCCTCGAGTTATGTAAATAAATCACACACACAAAAAAAGGAGATATATTTGTAGGTATATCAATTGCTTGTACAAGATGTTAAATATACTCCTTGAAAATACTTTATGATGTTAGTGCCGATCTTAATTAGTGAAAAAATGACTTTTATTATAATCATACAACGTGTGATATTGTGTAAAACGATCTCATATAGCTACTTGACAAACTATATTGTAAAAACAATCAAACATACTGAAGTGAATTGGAGTAGCTTACATGATGGCTAACAAATTATTTGACAATTTTCTAAAGCTAAAAAAAGTAAACAAAGCTCCTTGAGCTAATCTTAGCGAGCGTTCTGATTCGCCTATAAGAGTGTTTACGAAAACTGAAGTGAATAATAAAATTACTAATTGAACCAAAAAAACTAAACTATAACATTATAAATGAACAAATACACCCTTATACGACTTATTTCAGATAAACAAATAAGTTGCACATAAGCTACAAGCCTACAACTAATCCAATATGACCAGTTCAAAGCTTATTGAGTTCATTAATTAGGGTGCATGTTTAATCACCATCCAGTGTCTGCATTCACCATGTACATTGACTCCATTCAATCCATATTTATTCTCCACTAGACTGTTGGCAATTTGTTGGTTGTGGACTTGTGATCACTTGACTCGTGCACCTAGTTAAGTGCATTGAAGCTAAAGCATGATGACAAATTGACAAAGTACAGGTAGTATTCTATATGATTAGTTGTACTTATACAGTCTGTTTTATCACTTTCTTAAAAAAATTATAAGTACAGTCTACAAATTGCGCAATACGGAGCATGGATAATTTTTCTTTTTACACAAGTTGGACAGAGCATAGCTTAAAACAAAATTCAACTTGACCGACCATTATTGAATTACTCAATCTCAAAAGACAAAGGTCGCCTTTAACCCAAAAAAAGGACAAGTCACTTTTCGCATAAAATGGAATGAATTTCCAGCTAGATTACTTTGTCAGACGTACTACAACTCACCACTGCCATTCGTGTGAAAAATAAATTGTACGTGGATAGTGCTCGGTAACTGCTCAAACGTACGGAGTAGTAGCGGACTGCCAACAATTACCGTGTATCTAGTTTGAAAGATTGAAACAACATGACCTGGAAAACTTGCCAAAAAGTTCTGTTTAGTTATTTTCGGGTTAAGTTGCGGTTCAATTTGGATTCATCCCGGGTCAAGTAATTTTTGAGTTTTTTTTAACAGTCAGCTTTAAAAATGCATTTTTGAATGTATTTGCTTAAAAAATTTTGAGTCCAATTCTGTTTGATTCAGGTAAAATTGGGTCTCAGGTTAAAACTTTCGAGTCTATTTTAGCTTTTTATTCAGATGATCGGGCTTGGTTCAATTTTGCCAGATCCGAGACTACTTGATCACCAAACAATTGCATCTCAAAAAAAGAAAAGAAGAAGAAGGTGTGACTACCCTTCCTTAGTATGGACTTGGCCCTTTCAATCCATGTGAACAACTCTAAATAAAAATGATATGAATTCATACCAAAATAAATTAAAATGATATGAATGAATCAAATTGAACTGAACTATAGTAAATTAAATTGAAATTTTAATTTTGTTAATTAAAATCTCATTTGTTGACGCAAAAAATTAACCATTGAAGTGAAGTGAAAAAAAAAGGTATAAAAGATGGTAGGTTATCATCTCCATTTTCCCTGAAAGGATGGCTTTAGTTATTGTCATATGTGATATGTGGTTGTTCCATCTAAATTAAACTTATGCTTCTGTACTTCAACGTATTTGGTGTCATTGGTGAGTTCACTAGCTAAACCAACTACCAAGTGCCAACATTAGCAAACACTATGGAAAGGAGCTGATGTTTTAGTAAGCGTAAGATTCAATCATTCAATGCACTTGGTTTCCCCTCCTCCGCCCACCCCCACCACACTCTCACACCCAAAAGACCCTACCCCATTGATGTCACTAATGTATTTGACGAGATTGGATCCTCTCCATTTTCAGTTTCTTCCTTTTCTTTTCCCTCTCTATCTCTCTCCTCTTTACCTTTTCCCTCTCTCTCTAAATCTAATGGTCAAAAACACCTCCCTCTTAATCTAATGGTCATAAACGAGATAATTGTAAATTTCCTTTTCTTTGACAAATGGAGAGGATCCTAGCCCGTATTTGACATATTTTTTGAACTAATGACGTGTTCATATATAACATAAAAAAGGAAGAGTACACAACCATAATTTAACATGAGGCTGAAAAACCATTTGTATTGCCTTAAGAGGCCACAATTGTTGATTTCTTCGGCTCACCATGCATAATGATATAGGAGTATCACGTAGTGTGTTCTCAAAAAAAAAAAAGTCTCCGTAGTGTATTTAGACCCTAATTATGTCGAGAAGTTTTTTTTTTTGTTGTTTCACTGAATTAAACGAATAACTTAAGATTTGTACTGAACAAAATTTTGCTTATCAAACATAATAAAACTCTTGAATTAAATTGAGAATGAAGTGAATAAGGGTCCATTCATTTTCTTGAACTGAACTTTGAATGAAGCAAAAGTTCTTGAATTGAACATATTGGTAGGGAAGAAGTGACACTGATAGTCATGGAGAACCTTATTTTACAGTATTCTTTAGTTTACTCTAATTTAGTCGATGTTTCTATATTGGCGAAGTATACACCAGAATTAGAAGCAATTTTTTTAATTTTTTAAAACAACGGCAAGTGTGAAAAAACAATCGTGTTGAATACTAATGATTGAGCCATGAGGGCGAAGTACATTGAATACGAACTAAAGTTTTGAATGAATCAGCAACAATGAAGAATGAAGAATTTGAATTCGTCTGCTCCAGTTTAAATTAATATGGGTATGGGCATTCGGTTACGTAAATTGGAGAAAGGAAAAAGGATACGACTCAAATGGGTGCATCATCCCTGCAATAAAAACGATTAAATGGAGGCAAATATTGAGTGCCGTCCGATCATATCCTAGCTTAAGAAGTTTGACACAATCTCTGTACAAAACTACAGAAGTCAGAACGCTAACTGAGGACTTATCCTGTTGTCTCCGTCTAGCTAGTGAGTCAGTATATCTTACTTTTGTGGCAGTAGCTTACTAGTTCTGTGTAGTACTAGACTACTAGTACAAGCTAAGTTTTCGAGTACTAGTTGAGTGTGGTCGTCACACTCGTCAGCATAACCACTCACTGTGATAAAGAAGAGCCTAAATCCCTTCTCCACCTAATAGCTCCGCTGGGCATATGACATGGTACACCTCCCTTTGTAATCAGGTAAAATAAGAGAGCAAAGCATAGCAAGTGTACGATGTAGGGTAGACAACAACAATAACAACCGAGTGTAAACCTCCATTCAATGAGGGTGCTCGGGGGTCGGGATCTAGGCCGGGTAGACCCGGATGTATAATACGGAGTATAAGCATTCGCTTCACTGGTTTCTTTCAACACAGAATGAAGAGTGTAATGAGATGTTTACCCAAGTGATTCACCAATATAATATTATCAGTTTATCACCCTTATCGGTGTAACAAGAAAAAATATGTACTCGTAGTCATTTGAATAAAAAAGAACATTTATCAAAGAAATGAAAATAATACTTTACGAAAACTGAAGTAGAAAAAACTGGACGGAGAAAGTAAAATCCAGGCAGAAACAGGACATATTTTGTTTTTTCGTTTTGTTTGCTTATTATTTCCCGATTCCCTTGTCTGCAGGTACATCATTTCTTCCAAAAGCGAAAGCTTCAATACAATAATTTACACAATCAGATGGTACTACCCATACTGTACTAAGAAAACAGGAGACCGTATATCTGAAATCAGCTATGTTAATAATCATTATCTACATGTTAACAGGACTTTGCTCACAAATAATCTAGGAGAATGTTCAAGAACTTTGATGTTTCAAGAACGTATATCAATTCTTTGATTGAGGTCTGTCAGTCATACAACCCTTCCTGCTCCCACACATCAACCAGAAAATCTACCATTTCCTGTAAATGATGATAGTTCAATAACTAGTGAGCAAGCACACATGGGGGAATAGAGGAATGTATGACGCTTATGCCACTCTGCGGGAACTCAACTCACCGATAAAGGAATTGGGCGTCGGAAACGATTCTTGTTGCTAAGCAAGCTCTCATAAGTGGCATTTAGACTGCAAAATTCACGTACATGTTCATGACAGAGGAAAAAGAAAAACTCTTCTAACATTGGCCATGACTCATACTTGTATAAAGATTGCATATCAGGCATGTTCTTCAGGAAAACAAAGTCACCTTTTCTAAAACCTCGTCAATTCTACAATGCAGCTTCTGAAACATTCGTTAGACCACCAATATCCACAAAGAAGACTGTTTCTCTTATGTTCAATTTTTTTATAAATATTTCATAACAAAAACTAATACGAGACTGAATACCTAGCTAACCAAAAAGGATGGATACCTGATTGTAGGTCCGCGAGAATCGTGACATTGATTCGATGTCTTCCCAGCTGCAACCCACTGATGACGGATTTGATTCCAGAGAAGATGACCTACATACACCAATCATTCACCTTTATAAAAAGAATCCGAGAAAAAAGAAGAAGCAATTGCACATATAAAAAGGCTAAGGTTTTTACACCATGACTTCGCAGTTGAATGTCACATGATATAGAATCCGCATAAAAAGAAATGAATGTGGAAACACCCAAAAAAAAGGAACTGGATAAAGTAGAATCCAGAGAATTACCATGATTTACAAATTCATTATTTTGGGAGTTTGAGCTCACAGATCCTAGATCAGAATGGAAGCTCAAGTTTGATGTACTGAGTGAAGATATGCTTCTTTGTGAAAGACCAACTGGAATGTCTATATCACCGGTGCTAGTGCCCCAAAAATCTTCTGACAAACTGCCCCTCTCAACTACATGTCCTTGGAACTGCAGGCGCTTCTGTGAGTCATATATTGAAGAAGCACGTGTTGGTTTTCCACCATGCCCCAGGCAACCACTGCTCTGTCCCAAAACAGATTTCATGAACAACATATCACCAGAATGAAGAAATTGGCTAGGGCCTAATGAAGTAAAATGAAACAGTATGAATGAAGGTCATCATAAAATATTGACTTTTCAAGGTCAAGTGTTAATTAAAAAAAAAAGGGCATTAAGCACAGATTTTGTCCAGCATTCTCCCAACTGTAGAACCAACTCTATCGGTTGAACATCCCAAAACAAGTAGATAACCAGAGATCCTACAATCTTTATGCTCAGGAAAGGTAACACTGCTTTATCTTCAGACTTGTGGTGAGGTGAAAAGTTCTGAAACAGCAGGAATATAGTTCTCAAATATGGCACTGCTTTATCTTCAAAATTGTGGCGAGAGAAAGATGAAGCCATATTTGAAAGCAGGCTATTCTCTCAAATATTGCAGCAATAGCAGTTCACCTATGACTTTCGTCCATCAACATAAACAGTACAGAGGTTGCAAGTTTTTTTTATAGATAACATGGGTATTTAGGCTTTGCCTAACTAATCCCATGGGCCTTGAAGTTAACGACCGGTAAAACCTCCAGTGGCCCTGAGGGGACAGAGGTTGCAAGATGGGATGTGTTTATTACTCTGGTCACAGCAAATGGAAGTTTATCTGTAACCCTAGGCATATCATGTGCAGCTGCAATTCGCAGATGGTGTATAGTTCAACCTCTAAACAACTATGACGCATACACATAGGTGCTTAATGATCTGAGGCATGCGCACCAATGAAACTAAAAACTTATGTACTAAAGATTGAGTGATATAACAGAAAGCTCATACTTATACAAATACCAAAAGCATTATTACTTCATTGGACCAACACTGGAAAACCGAATTATCCAAAATCTGCAGGAGCTGGTATCAAATATAGCAGCTAAAAGAGGAACCTAAATATTTACTCAGATACCAATCGAACAACCAATTGAACGATCACTGACTTTGCTTATTGTAAAGTAGGTGAACATGTAGTCTGATTGTAACATGTGGTCCGAATGCTAACCAAGAATGAAAGGTTCTGCTACAGAAATAATTGCTATAGAATTAGAAACAACAAAAGGCCCCTCTGCATCTTCCACAAAAAGGAACCACCTCAAGAGATAACACATGGATGAATCTACAGGACCTCAATTTCCAGAATCAAGCAATAAGCCAATTTTAACACAACTCTCCAGAGTTACAGTCGCTTTCGATCGTCCTCTCAGGCAAGAACAACACAATGACATAATCAAACAATCACCTACACTACCTGTAGACTGCAGCATACATATTACTCTACAATTTTCCACCAACTTTGCTACAATCTTTCTCCACACAACTTCATTACCACCTTGTTACCAATACCTTCCATTATCCTTTCCTCAACATATGTTTCAAACTTCAGCTAGCCTATTATACCACATAAAACTATCACTCTGTAGTTTATACTGTCACCACTATGTCTCATTCTCATCCAAAAATACATCTATCAATCATCTTGTCAGTCATAAAAATTAAAAATCATACCTTTTACCACTACTCAAACTAATCACAGTATCAACAACAGTAAAAAACCATTCTTTATTGCATAATTCAACATAACCACATATTTTTACACTGAAAGAAAAAATCCCAGATACCAAAACCAATCAAAAACCACAAATAAGCAACCAAAGACACCATCTTTAAAATACCCATCAAGGAAATACCACAAAAATGAAAGGATCATAACTGAAAGATAAAAAATGGCAACAAAATACAACAGTAAGAAAAAATGAATAAAAGGGCATACATAATTACATACCCCATGCAAGCTAAGAAGCTGTTGATCCAAGCAGTGAAAGAATCATAAACAGTCATTTGACAGAAAACCCAAAAGCAGCCAAGTTCAGTTCAGTGTAAAAAAAAACAGCCAAAAGCCCAAGTGGGTATTGTGAATTTGTGAAAACTGAGGGGTTTATGAGAGAGAATGGAGTAGGGGATGCCAATTTGGTAAAGTTTGAGAGATACCCAACTCACAGAATCAATGGATATTTCCTTTTTCCATTTCCCTTTTCCTTTTTGTGAAATTCATTATTTTAAAGTTAATAAATTATTAGTGTTATTTTTGGGACATTTTGATTGGCTTATTGGTTTGCCCTTTTGGGTTAGTGAGTAGGCCAATTGGGTTG
>ONZK01003259.1:225689-246936 GCA_900322385.1 Pharnaceum exiguum
AGAGACAAATAGACAATGTCCCTGCCCTTCTATGATAAGTAATATTTGCTGGTTCTATTTGTTTTACTTGTATTTTTTATACTGGTAAGATCCAGATTCTAGTGAGAAAAGTGGGGGATGAATCTTGTACTTATTGAGTTATTATAGTGATTTGGTCAAAACATAAAATTTAACATTTGTAGGATTTTTTTTGTAGGAGTTATATAATTTGAGGATACCTGAACTATAAGTCAATAATGGCTTGTTCAACACCTCAACAAGTAGTAATAATCTATTAAAAACAAAAACTTCTTGTCATTTACAGATTTACTGGATGATTAATTGCAATGTTGTAGAAGATACATAGCCAAACAAGACCCATAATTGCAATCACCAACCTGAGCACATGATAGCCTGAAATGGCTGAAATTAGCGTTTCTAATCATGTTTTTTTTTTGGTGATCACATGAGGGTCAGTACCCAGCGTTTCTAATCATGTGACATGCAGTTTTTCTTTTTGACAAACACTCGTGAAAAAATTGTTCTTTGCTTCACCTGCATGCAAAGGAGACATAATTGTCTCACAACCGAAATTGTTTAATTTCATGTCTTTGGCGTCATGCGTACTCATAGAACAGTAATCAGCTCCGAAAGTCCGAATAAATCTTCAGATTAAGCTAACTAGTTTTCTTACCCGTGCGATGCACGGTCCTCATTTATATTGTTACGTAATTTTATAAATAATTTTTTTGGACCTTAAATATCTTTGTAGTTCATCAATCACTTTTGTTATTGTTGTTTTTTTATATAGTATTTGTTTCTAAGTCAAGTTTAATAGCTCATTTATCTTTTATGGTGTTTACTATTAATTTCGTTTAGTTTAAGTTACGTCTTTTTTTGTTCAGTCTCTTACCCAAGCATTGTACGGCTAACAATTTTATACTTATTATTATATGTCGTTTTACATATATGATACCTTGATTCTAAAAGATAAGATTAATATTTCTTATAAAAAACAATTCTATTTTCTTCTTTCTGATTAGGGAGTGTACCTTATTTACTTTAAAGAGGGTGTAATGTGACACTTAAAATACTTAATATACCAAAGACTTGTTCTATGATAATTGGTATGTACACATGAAATTACGATATATTTAGGTGAAATATCAAACTTTGTCATTGAAAAAAATTCATATATGTTATACTTTTTCTACTTTCATTCTACCTCTTGCTTCGATCATATGTTCTTTGAGCCCTATTCCTGTTCATCTGAACTATTACAGTTCACTTTCTATAGTTTGCAGTTCAGTTTTTTCCAGTTAATTTAAGTGTTTATTCAGTTCTTTTCATTTATAGTTATAATTTTAACGGCATTTTTTTTCCAATTCATTTCATTCTTCTTCAGTTTGTTTTAGTTCAGTTTAGTTTTCTTCATTTTTTTTCAATTCATTTCAGTTCAGTTCAAATTCTTATAGGTGAACAAAACACACCCTTATTAAAACTTGGCATTATATTTTTGAAAGTAAACTCATTTGTACAGAATAGTAAAATTATAATAACAAAATAATGGGGACAATTAAGAGTTCCAAATTTTGCTACGGTACGTGAACTTGGTGTACCCAACCACAAATGCCACATCTTATTGCAGTTTTTATTAAATAAAGAATATTTTTAGCGACAATATTTACACTCTCTTCCCTACAACATTTTCACTAATTTGTCTCAATCATCACTAATCCTATATAAAATCTGTTGTACCCTCATGAATTAATTAGAGTTGTTATTTGTAGGAGGGTATAAGTAGTTTAGTAGTAGCAGTAGGGATTGTATAGTTATTTGTAGGAGGGTGACCGGTGATCCGGTTGTACCCTTCCGTCCAAACTGGGCGGTACCCTTACCCTTTATATAGGGTTGTGCCTAGATCCATGGCACTTTAAAAAAAATGGATCTGTTCCTGACCCGGGATAATAGGTTTGGACCGGATTCATTGGGTACCCTCCTGCAAATACTATGCGGTCTTGTTTTTAGTTCCTTCTTACTTAGGGTGTTATATTCCCCGAGATGGGGGTCCCTTTGTAATCTATGTACCTTTTCAAAAAAAATAAAAAAAATAGAGCTGTTAGGCCTGAAAGGAGAATGCCGAGGAGAAGATTGCCACAAAATCGTTAATAATTATTAAACAAACGGGTAAAATCTGAAAGTTATCGGATAGACTTATAAAAATTTCACTTCAAGCCAATGTAATATCTGATGACAAATAGTTGGTGTATAACACTTTAAACTTTGAAGATCTTTTTTTTTTTTACTCAAAGCTGAAGATTTGTTCGATGATTGTCTTGCATTGCAGGTCAGTTTGGTTAGATGTCCGCGTTTAAAAACAAAAAACTGAGATGATATATGGAAGCCATAATAGTTAATAACGTGGGACTCCTTTACTCAATAGAAAAAAAAAGTGACGTTTTCTTCTTCTTCTTTTTTTTCTGTATTTTCTTTTTCTTTCAACTTAAGGCTTATTTATTTATCAAAAAACTCTTAATCAATTTATTTATTTATTTTTTCTACTCATTGGTCTTTATTCGTATGTGGACTTTTTTTTGTTGGCACTTTTTGATTGATGTTTTTTATTTCTTATGTGGCATATCTCAGAGCTCTCCGTTCTATGTGGCATAGCTAAGAGCTCTCCATTCTTTGTGGTATAGATAAGAGCTCCTGAAATATGCCTCATATATATATATATGTATAAGATAAGCTCTAAGCACATTCTCATAGTATATAGTTTATCTTTCAATGCTTTTCTCTCGGTCTCTCAAAAGAAATATAAAAAAAATAGAACTGATGTGAGGACAATGCCAACATGTACATTTTTGAATTTTCATTACATTACTTCTGTCTCAGAGCCATCATTAACAGGCTAACAGCAAACATAGTCACAACTAGGAAGGAGTGCTATACAAAAGATTGACGAGGGGAGCTAGTGCTGCTAATAAAAGATGAATTCCTACTGAATTATCTCCCCTAATTCCCTAATTCCATCATTGAGCGATGTTTATTCGCAGAACTCGGGTGTCAGCAAAATCCCAGCATAAATCTAGGCCTTCATCAAGGCATATAGATTCTAGGAATAAACTAGTCTGCTTACGGTATATCTACAGTTAAGTCACCTTCATTTTCAGCTTAGACAACTTGGCCTGGGGAAAAGCCCTCCACCTGCTTCTTTATGTCGTAACTTGAAAGTTGCACCTCATTTTTTCTCTTATTGCACCACATTTTTTCTCTTCCGCCATTCTAATCGACTTACTGTTCGCTTTCTTGGAGTGTTGAATCGCTTTCTTGGAGTGTTGAATCAGTAATCTGTAGGCACAAGAGCTGAATTTGGTAAAAGAAAACAAGACATGCACTAACCAAGAATTCAAATGTCAAAGGAAGAATGACATATTATTATTATACCATGGAATAGGGCAGTCTGTCATGATTGGTCCAGCATTGTCCCCTTCGTTAGTGCCTCTGAGAAGTATAATATCAGGAACTTAGCAGCAAGAAAAAGATGGTCCAAAAATAAAGAGTGCTTTTCACACTTACTGATCCACTGCTGAGATTACATTACAATCATATGCAAGCTAATGAAGTAATGAGCAGTCTCCTACCTTCCTCAATGTTGGGGAATGAAAAGCGGTGGTTTCATTGTGTTAAGCACAATTTGAGCCTTTCATCAAGGTTTTCTTGTGGCTTAGGCACCCCATGTCCCCTCCACCCCACCCCCCTTCTCCTCAATCAAATCCCCATCCTATGAGAGCGGAGTCTTCAGGCCACTAGTAGCCTCATATGAGTCATATTAAGTAAAATATGGGAAATATAAGATCGAGTTGACCTTCAAAATAATGGGCATGAAGCATTAGCTGTAAGAGCATATGTTTGTTTTTGGTTCATAGGTAAGACTCTCACAGACTCACACAAAACCAATGTGAATTTGTGTGGTTATAATGAGCAAGTCGCTTTTTCAGTTAAGACAACTTCAGGTTCAACACTTCTATTATTCTGGTGGCTAAAGACAACCAAAATGTTCGTTTAAACCTTCCTAATATTATCAAGTTAGATTCTCCAACACAAGGTATTTCAGTAAGTTAACCAAAACTGTCACAGCAGAAACACATGATTTACTGCAGAAACCTTCCAAATATTCCCTACTTTTTGTACAGACAGAGAGAACTCATGTTCATTTTTTAGAATTGAAGTCTGCTACAATTGAGGAGTTAATAAAGACATACATTAACGATCTCTCCTGATCCACAGTTTCACTGCCCTCACGTTGTTGCTCTTGAGACACCTCAGATATATCACTATGCCCCTCAACATCCAGCAGCCCAGTGCTGCGACGAGGTTCACGGAGGACGCCTAGATAAAGGAGTGTCATGTACCTGGTTAGCGCAAATTATAGTTGGTTGTCCGTCATTTTTCATCAGAGAAAAGATTACCGCGTAAGTCTTTCAAAATGTGAGACAGAGATACGGGAGGCCTCCTCAAAAGCTTTTGGCACAAGATAGTGTCCTGAAAATCCAGGAACGTATAACCCAGGAATTCAGATTTTTCTGAATCTTTCATAACTGAAAAGCCAAATGAGGTAGTCCAAGTGTTTAAGACATTTTCTGCTGCAGGAAGAACCAGCTTTTCCACTCCCAGCTTGACTAGGTTCTGCAAGTGAAACACAAGATGGATTAGTTGCTTTCTATATCAAGTGAATGCTGTCGGTTCCTCATCACAATACAGCAGCTTAGCAGCAAAGATAAATAAAATAAAATAAAATCGACAAAGCTTTTTCTCGAAGATTTGGCCTGCAGTGGAAGCAAACACACACCTGTACAGCTCAACACATTCATAGCACCAAAGAAAGTAGACAAAGATAAATTGAAATAAATGGCAGAAGCATGTTGAAATGTGTATATACTTAAGAATAGAACAAAGATTATGTAAAAATGGAAGGACACCTTCTCAATCTCATTCATCAAGATGCGACACATCCCAACTCGACGATGCTGAAAGCGCGTACCAATAAGAGGAATTTCGGCTGCCTTGTTGCCATACACCCTTTAAAAATGAACACTAACATTAAGGTCAAGAAATAAGCTCTGATGGGTTAAACAAAAATAATCACCACCTCAAAGTAGCCACCGAAATAAGCTCATCATTTCTCTCTAGGATCACAGTGTAAAATCCTCTGAAGTTTAGTCTGTTAAGATCAGACCTGGATGCAAACATGTTGAAATAACATTAGTGAAATATAAAAGAAGGTAAGTAAGCAGAGAGAAAAAATTAGAGCCACTTTTTTTGTTGTCAAAAGAGGTGTGATTTAATGCAACAAAGTACTTGAGAGTCTGACCCTCTGGAGAAGATAACATCTTCAAGAATATCTTGGTTTGTTCTAGGCTCTATGACAGGCTTGAAACATTCGCGCATCACTTCAAGGGCTAGATTAAGTTTGCCGTAATGCTCAGCCATGGTCACTAAATCACAATAATCGTTATCCCCCTCCTCAAAGTGCCTCAAATTGATTATGGTCCAGCTTAAAGAATCATGACCAACAAGAATACGTTTGCCAAGAAGCTGCTTGAGCCCCCAGTGTACCTGAAAATATAAATAAAATTATGAAAATAGAAACATATTCACTCTTCAAAAAACAAAAACATAAAAGAGACAAAAAGACCCTGATACATAATTGAAATTCTGCAAATAAATCAGCACATGAGGTGATAGGTTTCCTGAGATGGCTCCATAATTAGGACATAACAGCGTGGACCTAGAAAACGGTAGCTGGAATATGTATGTTCAAGGTGTCCCTGTATTCATGATAGAATCTTCCTGAATGACCAGGACTGGGAAAGGTACAGGGTAGACTAGAGAGCGAAAGAGAGGAGTGGCCAACTAGCCATTGCACTTACCAATCAGTCAATGGCAAGTGAATCAAAATGCCCAGCCTAATGAGAAGTTCATTTCAAGAGAAGATCAATGAATACAAATTACAGATGCAGGCAACAGATTTTTTTTTGGCACAGTTCAAATTGCATATCTACAACTTTCTTTTTTCAAAGTGGCTTCTACCTATTATTGGTATAGTACCAATCAGGGATTTTAATGTGGTCTCGACTGTTCCAAGAAGATTAGCATTATTAAAGGTATTCCTCAGATAAGCCGCCACTGTCAAAGAGATTCTCTCTGCCAAACCAATGCTATTTAACATCAGAACTACAACGAGCGATATAGGACTAGAAGGAAAGAGTGTACCTTTTCACACATTTTACAGCAAAACCAATGCTCTATAAGATGACTGTCCAGTTCAACCTTCTCTTTGTCTCTTATACAATGAGCATGATCTGCAACAGGGCACTGAAATATTAGTATCTACGAAAATCTCATCACAGCTGGTTCTGTTGGAGTGATAAATATCCAGACTGCAAAATAAAAGACAGACTTACAGTTCCTCCGACATTGATAGCAACAGAGAACACAGTTGTCAGCCAAATGTCCTGTATTCACATCATATTCGCTTTCACCACAAATTCCGCAACAGCAAGACGGACAGAACCAGTCCCCTTCAGGAATACTCTAAAAAGGGAATAGGAAACTAAATACCTTGTTACATCAAAAAACTAAATTGGATATGACTAGAAATTTTTAGAAAACATACATAGAGAGATAAAGAAGGAAGGCTAACCGGCAAGTTTAGGCATGATGCATGGAAAGAGGATGGACACTGGTCACATAAAACCAATTTACCACCCCAGTGACAAATTGAACAGATGTTATCGTTCCAGCTCTTACTACGATTTTTCTTCACCCTCTCAAGTAGCTTTTTGGACGAACACCTGTATCTCTTCCGCAGGATCTCCACTTGCAAATCTGCCAGAGATTTTCCCTCTTCTGTAAATATATTTGCAGCTGGTTCGTAATAGTTGCTCTTAGCATGATACTCAAAACCACTGAGACTAAAATCCTCGGAGCAACAGCTGCACTTTATCCCTTTACGAGTAACTCTTCCTACACGCACCGGCTTCGAATCACTTTTACTATGATAAAAGACTTTACCGCCACTCATTATCAACTTATTATCAATTAACCACGAAATTATGGACAAAGGAAATCGTGAATTTCTAGAAGGCGCTCCCTGTCGCACTCTCTTGCTAGATCGCAGCACTCGTGTAACTTTATTGCCATCTGCATGTCTCCTGAATATGTAATTCTTTGCTCCACAATTCTCAAGTTGAGAAAGAAATGCAGAACTATTCTTCTTCCTCTTGAAGCGTTTCACAAAAGGTCTAAGTTCTCTGAGATCGCTGCTATTTCTGGACCATGTTTGACTGCAGTGATCCCCGTCGGCTGGTGGAGCAGCTGCCAAAATTTCACTGCCTTCAAGACCCTTCTGTTCCTCAGAGCAGGCCATGACTTCTGTTTGACAAGGGGTACTAGGGTTCAATTCTTTTCCATTTTCAAAAGCTCGACATACAATCTTAAGAGAATAATACAAGGTATTGCTAGTAGGGGAACCATATCGCCACACATCTCTATCATACTTTCTTGCTATCCAGAATTTCCACCCAATTGAAGCCAAGTGCCTTCTAACAGATTCTAGCGATTCAAACCGACCATCATCTTTCTGTGTAGTCTTTGACGATTTTAAATAAACAAAAACAATTTCTGGACAAAATTTCGGCTCAATATAAGGGACAGCTTCAGTGTTCTTTGTTTTAAATTTTCCAATCTGTACAAGTTTCCAGGGTTCGTTCTTTCTTGGCTTATAAGAGAAAAAACTAACAGGAGGAGATTCCATCTTCCCTTCAGCATGATCAACCACTGGTGAAGGACACTCTTTCAAAAGACTCTTTTTAGCTTTCCTCAACAAAGGACAAAGGTGATGGGAAGTCTTCCCGTCAGGAGTTGTGTAGCGAACCCGGGCCTGACTACCAAGTGTTACAAACTCTATTTTCCACCCCATATAATGGAGGTGATTCCTGACCTTTCGAATTAAGCTACCACTGGCCCGAATATCCTGTGTTATAAGGTTAATATATTCGGTGACAGACTGAGGATTATACTCTGGTTTAGGTACCCATATGGGTCGTCCAGCTTTCCCATGATCTGCAAACAGGCATTTCCCATCAGACATAGATTTTTCCTTTGACATGCTTTCCACAGCAAGCCTTTTATCAGAGCCGGCACAACAAGCAGAAGCTTTAGATGGGGTAACCATCTGATGACTAGAATATGCAGGAATAGTAGAGCTTGGACTCGCATCAAGTGAATCCAAAGCCAGTTCAGCAATTTTAACCTGATCACCAACCACTATCAGCTTATCTTCATTCTCCTTCGTCAACACACCTCTTCGAAACCCAGGAGCTACTCCGACACTTGAATTTGATGAATTTGGTTCATTGGTTATGATTGGGTTATGTGCACGACTGGGTTCTCCTTTTTCCACCGAGGCTTTGGAGAAATCACACTGACTCAGGAACTCAGCTATGGTCAAATCCAAATTGCTGTCAACGATTTGCAATATGTCGTTCTCCCTCAGCTTCTCGGGAGAAGCCCACTCCCCAGGTTCACAAAATTTTATTGTTACCCTCACATCATACCACAGTTGCCGTATGGAAACAGGGATACCGTTCCCCATCTCATGTTTCTGAAGAATCTCCAAGAACAACCAGTTTCCCCTACAACTCCACTCTCCGGTGACCTCATTCCAGTCATGAGTGACTCTTAAGAGGTCAACATTTACCATCATTTCGTCACCCAAATCAGGAAAAAAGAGTTTCCTGTTGTCCAAACCAACTTCTCCGTCAACAACCACACCTTCCCACCAAGCATCATTGTAAAAAGCATCAACGCATAGGCCATAACAAATTTCCTCTCGAACTAGTTTCCTAACTGGGGGAGCCGGTCTTATCCGGCACCGAATGTTGTTGAAGGTCTCTGACATACTACTGTTTCCATCCAGAAAGCCAGGAACTGTCACAGATTCCGATAGCAACTCAGAGTCGTCGTCATCACACAACAGATGGTCATATTCAACCAATCTAACTTGCCTTCCACATTTAACAATCACTCCGGTATGCCAAGACCCCTGGAATCCGTCTTCTAGGCTCCTCACCTGCAACAATGACATAGTCTCATAACCAAAAGAGAATTCGACAGAATGGAACTCTCGAAAGTTCCCAATGTAACTATGTAAGAGTTATTGAGAGATTGCGACTACCAGAAAGCTCTATAAGCAGTGAGGACAGCTATCATTGATGAAACAACAGACACATAAACAAGAATTTTGCAATCCTCAAATATCAAATCAGTGAAAGGCACCAAATAATCTAACAATTGGTTAAATGTGACTAAAACAACTCAACTGAATATGAGAAATGCATAAACTATTAATACGAGGGATTGACGAAATTCACAAACTCAGAACCCAAAAAGAAAGTACTCTATTGATTAACATCAAACACACGAGAAAACAAATTAATATGTGCAATGCATACAGAATTGAAAGTTCCTAAATGTGAATAGAAATAAAACTTTGAAAGATATCACAATCACTGAATGTGACTACAAAAGTACCTCAACCTAAATCCGGCATTGCATGTAACATCAGACTAACAGTTATAGAGCTCTGATCATTAACATAGGGGCACTGATCAAGTGATCAGAACCCAAAAGCATAAGCATTTTCATGCAATTCTGATTCTTGCATAAAACTATCCAATCAATGTGGCAAACACGAATAAACATAAAGTTGGAAAATGCATGCAAGACTGATCAATGATCAAAACCCACAAACCATAGATGAAAAACAATCATATCATGATTATCATCACAATCACCTCAGATAGAATTGGTCCAATGCATGTACCATCAGACCACCGAATTATAAGGCTCTGATCATAAACATCAAAACACTGATCATTGATCATAACCCACAAACCCAATATTCAGCATGCCATGCAATACAATACAGATGATAAGAAAACCAACAAACATATGAAATGCATGTAAACTGATATCAAAATTAATGAAAATGTGATGAAAATACCTCCACTTTATCACCCTTAACAAGCATTCTTTTGGGTCTCTTTCGTTTTTTGTCAGACATGGCTTACAGTACAGTGATCACTGTTGTACAGTATCAGTGTATCTAGTTTGCCTATATGTGAGAGAGAAAGTAATGCAACTGTTTC
Source organism: Pharnaceum exiguum (assembly GCA_900322385.1). Lineage (NCBI taxonomy): Eukaryota > Viridiplantae > Streptophyta > Magnoliopsida > Caryophyllales > Molluginaceae > Pharnaceum > Pharnaceum exiguum. The sequence continues at coordinate 235,883 of ONZK01003259.1, forward strand.
AGAGGATGGTCTATAAACACATGTTACTAACAACAAGAACTGTTATGTTGGCTGTTGTTTTGATGTACCCTCTTATCTTCTTTGATTCTTTGTTATTTCTTTCTGTTTCTGTCTCTTGGGAATGACAACTTGAAAACAACTGATATGTGTTTCTTCGACAATTGCATAACTGCGAAAAATTGAACTGAATTTTGTCGAAATAAATTGACTCCTGGTAGAATTGAAATAAAAACCAAGCTGAAAGGATTATAATATATTTTGTCCTAGTTCGGCTTTGGGTCCTAGGATGATCGTGTGCCACTTTAATCCTAACCATATTATATGATCAAATCACATATTAAAAAAACAGATAATGTGCTACCAAAATAACGGTATGAATATATCAATAATAAATGTCTTTGACCGTTGTGTAACGAAATGACACGCTTTTAAGGAGCGGTGCCCCGTGCCCAGTTGGCAAAATTTTCTTAATCTTCATAATGCAAAGAAGTTTTGAGAAGATTGTAGTCGATTTCACAAGCAAAATCTAGCGATCATAAATATTTAAGCCCCTGAGGAGGTTCATTGCTGAGACTATTCGGACTGGTTCTGTAGGATACCAAAAGTTCTTGAAACTCGCCAATCTTAAGTACATTTTCATTATATATAGAGTTTACAATGCCAACATGTAAATTTTGATTTTTACATTACTCCAGTCTGAAAGCATCATCAACAGCAAACATTGGTCATTGGTCATGTTCTGCAAAGATTTTACAGCTAGGGGTGAGTGCTATACAAAAGCTTGACGAGAGGTGCTACAACAAGAGATAAATTCCTACCATTGAATTGTCTCCCCTAATTCCTTATTCCGTCATCTGGTGTTAGCACAACACACCGCGATGTTTATTAGCAGAACCGGGTGTCAGCAAAATCCCAGCACATATGCTGGCCTTGACAAATCCTGGGCGACATTATGGATTCTAGGCATAAACTAGTCTAGTTACACTATCTACAGACAGTCAGCTTCAGCTTAAACAACTTAGGGAAAAGCCCTCCACCTGCTTCTTTCTGTCGTAACGTGAAAGTTGCATCACATTTTTTCTCTTCTAACATTCTAAACGAAGATGTCTTATTGTTCGCTTTCTTGGAGGGTTGAATCAGTAATCTGTAGGCACAGAGCTAAAATTGGTAAAAGAGAAAAATACATGCACTTAACAAGAATTCAAATGTCAAAGGAATTGAAGATTGACATATTATAGTATTATACCATTGGAATAGGGCAGTCTGTCATGATTGATCCAGCATTGTTCCCTTCGACAGTGCCTCTGACAAGTATAATATCAGGAACTTAGCAAGCATGAATAATGAGGGCTTCGCAAAAAAAAAAAAAGGAGTGCTTTTCACTGACTCACTGTTGAGATTATGACAATCATATGCAACTCAGGAGCTTAGCAAAAAAAAAAAAAAGGAGTGCATTGTTCCCTTCGATAGTGCCTCTGACAAGTATAATATCAGGAACTTAGCGGCAAGAGAAAAGCGTGCTTCTCAAAAAAAAAGAAAAAAGAGTGCTCTTCACGCTCACTGTGTTGAGAATGCATGACAATCATATGCAATCCTCAAGGTTGGGGTCTTGAGCAAGAATATGTGGTGGTTTCATTGCGGATTCAGCACAATTTCAAGTCTTTCATCAAGGTTTTTAAGTAGCTTAGGCACATCATGTCCCCATCCCCTTGTCCTCAATCAGATCCCCATCCTAAGAGGGCAGAGTCTTCAGGCCAAACAGTAGCCTCATAAGTTAAACAAGGGGAGGAATACACAAAACCAATGTGAAATTGGGTGATTATACTGAGCAAGTCACCTTTTCAGTAATAAAAAGTTAACTTCTCATTCAAACTTTTCCATCATACAGTTAAACACGACAAAAAAGTCCGTTTAAACCTTTGGCCTATACTATTTGAGCTTAGAACAGAAAGAGGTGTCAGATGAGCAGGACATCTCAAACCTTCCTAATATTAACAATTCAGATTCTCCTACACAAGCTAATCCTTTCGGTATGTTAACCAAAATTTGTCACATGCAAAAAACATAATTAACAGACCCACAGTTGCTTAAGAGTGTAGGAAACTTCTTTTTAACGTGAGTTGTAGACTAGTTTAGTATTCCTACTTTTTTGTCGGACAGAGAGTAGGGATGTTTGTTCATTAGAATATAAGTCTCTCACAAAAGGGAAGGAGTTTATAATGACATACGTTATTAGTGCCTCCTGATCCACAGTTTCACTGCCCTCACGTTGTTCCTCTTGAAACACTTCAGATATACCACTATGCCCCTCAACATCCACCAGCCGAGTGCTTCCTCTAATTGTACGATCAGGTTCACGAAGGACACCTAGATAAAGGGTGTGTAATCTGAAACTGGTTAGCGCAAATTATAGTTGGTTATCCGTCATTATTCAATAAGAAAATAGGTTACCGCGCAAGTCTCTCAAAAGGTGAGACAGAGATATAGGAGGCCTCCTCAAGAGCTTTTGGCACAGGATAGTGTCCTGAAAATCCAGGAACGTGTAACCCAGGAACTCAGATTTCTCTGAATCTTTCATGACAGAAAAGCCAAATGAGGTAGTCCAAGTGTTTAAGACACTTTCTGCTGCAGGAAGAACCAGCTTCTCCACTCCCAGCTTGACTAGGTTCTGCAAGTGAAACAAGATGGATTCATTGCTTCAGATAAATAATCAAATCGGTGGAACTATTTCTCAAGGAATTGGTTGCAGTGGAAGCAAAAAGACACCTAAAATACTCAACTCATTTCGAGCACAAAACAAAGTACAAAAAGATAAATTGGAAAAAGCCTCGACAGCAGGAGCATTTGAAATGTATTGAGACTAAGACCCCCAAAAAAAAAGTTAAAATGGAAGGACACCTTCTCAATCTCAGTCATCAAGATGCGACACATCCCAACTCGGCGATGATGAAAGCGTGTACCAATAAGAGGAATTTCAGCTGCCTTGTTCCCATACACCCTTTAACCAATGAAAACTAACATTCAGGTCAAGAAATAAGCTTAAATGAGTTTCAACAAAAATAATCACCACCTCAAAGTAGCCACTGAAATAAGCTCATCATTTCTCTCTAGGATCACAGTGTAAAATCCTCTGAAGTTTAGTCGGCTAAGATCAGACCTGGATGCCAAAAGTGTTGTCAACAACATTAGTGAAACATAAAAGAAGTTAACTAAGCAGCGAGAAAAAAAGTAGAGCCACTTATTTTTATCAAAATGTTTTGATTTAATGCAACAAAGAACTTGAGAGCCTGACCCTCTGGAGAAGATAACATCTTCAAGAATATCTCGGTTTGTTCTAGGCTCTATCACAGGCTTGAAACATTCACGCATCACTTCAAGGGCTAGATTAAGTTTTCCGTAATGCTCAGCCATGGGCACTAAATCACAATAATCGGTATCCCCCTCCTCAAAGTGCCTCAAATTGATTAAGGTCCAGCTTAAAGAATCATGACCAACAAGAATACGTTTGCCAAGAAGCTGCTTGAGGCCCCAATGTACCTAAAAATTTAAATAGAATAATGAAAATAGAAAACATATATTCAACCTTTAGAAGACAAAAACATAAAAGAGGACAAAAAAGGGCCGGAAACATAAATGACACTCCCCAAATAGATCAGCACATGGAGTGCTAGCCTCATGAGATGGCTTCATAATTTGGACATACCAGTGTGCCTAGAAAAAAAGTAACTGAGATAAGTATGTTCAAGGTGTCACTGTATTCATGATAGAATCATCCCTAATGAGCAGGACTGGGAAGGGCTAAAAGGGTAGACTAGAGATCGAAAGAGAGGAGTGGCCAAATAGCCATTGCACTAAGCTTTCAGTCAATGGCAAGTAAATTATATGCCCAGCCGAATGAAAAGTTCATTTTAATTTTTAAGAGAAGATCAATGAATAAAAATTAGAGATGCAGCCAACAGACAAACTCTGGTACAGTTCAAATTGCAAATCTACAGCTTTCTTATATGATATTTTCTTTTATATAAAGTGGCTTCTACCTATTATTAGTATAGTGCCAATCAAGGATTTTAACGAGGTCTTGACTGTTCCAGTAAGGTTTGCATTATTAAAGGTATTCGTCAGATAAGCCGCCACTGTCAAACAGTCTCTTTGCCACAAATGAGATGCTCTTAAACATCAGAGTTGCAACGATCGAATTAGGACAAGAAAAAAGTGTACCTTTTCACACATTTTGGAGCAAAACCATTGCTCTTTAAGATGATTCTCCAGCTCAACCTTCTCTCTATCTCTTATACAATGAGCGTGATCTAACACAGGGCACTGAAAATATTAGTATCTAAAAAAATCTCATCACAGCTGGTCCTGCTGGAGTTATGAATATCCAGAAAGCTGTAAATAAAGGACAGACTTACAGTTCCTCTGGCATTGATAGCAACAGAGAACACAGTTCTCAGCCAAATGTCCTGTATTCACCTCAAATCCGCTGTCACCACAAATTCCACAACAGCAAGACGGACAGAACCAATCCCCTTCAGGAATACTCTAAAAAGGAAATAGAAAATTAATTACCTCGTTACCTCAAAAAAACTAAATTGTAAATGACTAGAAAATTTTAAAGAGAATACATAGAGAGCTAAAGAAGGAAGGCCAACCGGCAAGTTTAGGCAGGATGCATGGAAAGAGGATGGACACTGGTCACATAAAACCAATTTACCACCCCAGTGACATATTGAACATATGTTATCGTTCCAGCTCTTACTGCGATTTTTCTTCACCCTCTCAAGTAGCTTTCTGGACGAGCTCCTGTATCTCTTCCGCAGGATCTCCACTTGCAGATCTTCCAGAGATTTTCCCTCTTCTGTAAATATATTGGCAGCTGGTTGGTAATAGTTGCTCTTAGCATGATACTCAAAACCACTGAGACTAAAAGCCTTGGAGCAACAGCTGCACTTTATCCCTTTACGAGTTACTTTTCCTACACGCACTGGCTTCAAATCACTTTTACTATGATAAAAGACTTTACCTCCACTCAGTATCACCTTATTATCAATTAACCACGAAATTAAGGACAAAGGATATTGAGAATTTCTAGAAGGTGCTCCTTGTCGCACCCTCTTGCTCGATCGCAGCACTCGTGTAACTTTATTGCCATCTGCATGTCTCCTGAATATGCCATTTGTTGCTCCACTATTCGCAAGTTGAGAAAGACATGCAGAACTATTCTTTTTCCTCTTGAAGCGTTTCGTAGAAGGTCTAAATTCTCTGAGATCGCTGCTGTGTCTGAACGATGTTTGAATGCAGGGGTCTCCTATGGCTTCTGGAGAAGCTGACAAAATTTCACCGCCTTCAAGACCCTTCTGTTCCTCGGAGCAGATCATGCCTTCTGTCTGACAAGGAGCACTAGGGTTCATTTCTATTCCATCTTCAAAAGCCTTACATACAATCTTAAGAGAATAATACATGGTATTGCTAGTAGGGGAACTATATCGCCACTGATGCACCCTATCTCTCTTTATCGTTACCCAAATTTTCCAGTCAATTGAAGCCAAGTGCCTTCTAACATTATCTAGCAACTGAGATGGACTCTCATCAGTTTTACGAGTGGTCTTCAAAGACCTCAAATAAATAAATATAGCTTCTGGAAAAAATTCAGGTTCCACCGAAGGGACAACTCCAGTGTTCTTTATTTCCGTTGTCCCAATCTTCACAGGTATCCAACATGCTTTGGTTTTTGTCTTATGAGAGATACTACTAACAGGAGGGGATTCCGTCTTCCCTTCAGCCTGATCAACCATTGGTGAAGGATACCCTTTCAGAAGACACTTGTTAGTATTCTTCAACAAAGGACCGAGGTGATTAGAACTCTTCCCTTCCGGAGTTGTGTAGCGAATCCGGCCCTGACCACCAACTCGTACCCACTTCATTTTCCACCCTATATAATTGAGGTGATTCCTGACCTTACAAGTTAAAGGAACATTAGGGCGAATATCCTGTGTTATAAGGTTAATATATTCGGTGACAGCCTGAGGATTATACTCTGGTTTAGGTACCCATATGGGTCGTCTACCTTTTCCATATTTTGCAAACAGACATTTCCCATCAGACATATTTTTTTCGCTTGACACGCTTTCCACAGCAAGCCCTTTATCAGAGCCGGAACAACAAGCAGAAGCTTTAGATGGGGTAATCATCTGATGACTAGAATATGCAGGAATAGTAGAGCTTGGACTCGCATCAAGTGAATCCACTGCCAGTTCAGCAATTTTAACCTGATCACCAACCATTATCAGCTTATCTTCATTCTCATTTGTCAACACACCGTTCTGAAAGCCAGGAGCTACTCCGACATTTGAATTTGATGAAATTAGTTCATTGGTTATGATTGGGTTATGTGCACGACTGGGTTCTCCTTTTTCCACTGAGGCTTTGGAGAAACCACACCGACTCAGGAACTCAGATATGGTCATATCCAAATTGTTGTCAATGATCTGCAATATGTCGTTCTCCCTCAGCTTCTCAGGAGAAGCCCACTCCCCAGTTTCACAAAAATTTATTGTAACCCTCACATCATACCACAGTTGCCGTATGGAAACAGGGATACCGATCCCCATCTCATGTTTCTGAAGAATCTCCAAGAACAACCAGTTTCCCCTACAGCTCCACTCTCCAGTGACCTCATTCCAGTCATGAGTGACTCTTAAGAGGTCAACATTTACCACCCTTTCGTCACCCAAATCAGGAAAAAAGAGTTTCCTATTGTCCAAACCAACTTCTTCATCAACAACCACACCTTCCCACCAAGCATCATTGAGAAAAGCATCAACACATAGGCCATAACAAATTTCCTCTCGAACTAGTTTCCTAACTGGGGGAGCCGGTCTTATCCGGCACCGAATGTTGTTGGAGCCCTTGGAGGTGTCTGACCAACTACTGTTTCCATCCAGAAAGCCAGGAACTGTCACAGATTCATTTAGCAACTCAGAGTCGTCGTCATCACACAACAGATGGTCATATTGAACCAATCTAACTTGGCTTCCACATTTAACAATCACTCCGGCATGCCAAGACCCCTGGAATCCGTCTTCTAGGCTCCTCACCTGCAACAATGACATAGTCTCGTAACCATAAGAGAAGTAGACAGAATGGAGCTCTTGAAAGTTCCAAATGTAAGAATTATTGGACAATGAGAGACTGCGACTACCAGAAAGCTTTATAAGCAAAGAGGACTGCAATCATTGATGAAACAGTAGACACATAAACAAGAATTTGGCAATCCTCATTGTTTGTTTAAATATCAAATCAGAGAAAGGCACCAAATAATCTAACAATTGGTTAAATGTGACTAAAGTACCTCAACTGAATTTGAGCAATGCATGAATCATTAATATTAGGCACTGACGAAATTCATAAATACAAACCCAAAAAGAAAATATTACATTGATAATTATCAAACACAAGAGAAAACAAAAATAATATGTGAAAATGCCTGCAGAGTTGAAAGTACCTAAATATTTGTATGGAAATAAAACTCTCAAAGATATCAAGAACACTGAAAGTGATTATGAAAGTACCTCAACCTAAATCAGGCATTGCATGTAACATCAGACCAACAGTTATAGTCTTATAAAGCTCTGATCATTAACATATAGAGGCACTGATCAAGTGATCAGAACCCAAAAGCACAAGTATTTACATGCATTTCCAATTCATTATTCATCCATAAACTATGCAATCAAAAACAAGAATACACATAAAATTGGAAAATGCATGCAAGACTGATCATTGATCAAAACCCACAAACCATTCTGAAAAAGCAATCATATCATCTCACAATTTGTTGATTGTGACCAAAAATACCTCAAATAGAATTGGTCAAATGCATGTACCATCAGACCATCAAATTATAAGGCTCTGATCATAAACATCAAAACCCTCAAACCGGATAATCCAAACTCAAGCATGTCATGCAATTTAGCTTCAGAATCAAGCTAAAACAATCATACAAGACAGATGATAATGTAAACAACACACAAATGAAAATGCATGTCAGTTAAAAACACCCCAGATAAAGAAATGAAACAAAATACGGCAATTGATATCAAAATGTGATGAAAATACCTCCACTTTTTCACCCTTATCAAGCATTCTTTTGGGTCTCTTTCGTTTTCTGTCTGACATGGCTTATAGTACAGTGATCACTATAGTTTAGTATCAGTATAGCTAATTTGCCTATATAAGAGAGAGAAAGTAATGCAACTGTTTCAGAGGATGGTTTGTAAACATATGTTACTAATAGCATGAATTGTTATGTTGGTTGTTGTAGTGTTGGCCGTTGATGTACCCTTTTATCATCTTTGTTCCTTTTTTTTAATTCTCTGCTTCTGTTCTTGGGAATGAGAACTGAAAACAACTGGACAAATGTTGATTAAACAGTGGGGGTCCTCGGGACACAATCACTACAACAGTGTGTTTAACACTGAATGTACTCTGTGTAACGACAATAAACACCTCGTGTTTCTTCGACCAATACCGAATTGAGATGAACTGAACTGAAATCGTACTTAATTTGAGAATGTATTCAGAATAATTGTACTTGACTGTTAGAATTGAAATAAACAGAGCTGAAAAACTATTACTACTATAATATTTTGTATCCTAGTTCTGCTCTTTGTCTGGGTATGACATATCCGTTTTGACGTCTTGTGTGTCACTTCAATCTCGACCCTATTCATTAAACAAATTATTAACGATCGAAATGTAAAGGACAAAAAATGTGCCACCAAAGCTTCACCGAACATGAAAGAAAATAACTCTAGTTGAAAGATATACGGCTCCATAAAAAATTAACGGTATAGCATAACTCAAAATAAATTTGACCGTTATACTTATATGAGGTGTAACGAAAGGTTTCCGTTATCTTCTCAACATGAGGAAGTTCTGAGGAGATGTACTTTTTTTTTTTGGAGGAGAGCACTAATAAGTAATAATCGAACAGTCATGTCACACTTTAAATTGAAATGATTGTATAACAGATGATTAATGAAATGTATAACAAAGTGACTATAACATACTAGTTATGTCGCCGGAGCACTTATACAAAGAAAATCCACAAGCATCCATAACCAGGAAACGTTTAATCACCTGAGGATGTGAACATATACAAGTCAAGATGTTTGCAATCTATCCTCTTATGAGAAGCTAGTCAAAGATTAAAGATGATTGAGGTAAGACTAAATAGAATGCAAATGCAGAGAGTAGTCTTTGCTGAGAGTACTCAGACTGGTTCTGTAGGATACCACAGCTACACGAAACTCGCCAATATAACAGCTCCACTGCAAATCACTTTCTGAACAGAAGTGAAGCAATGGCGTTGCTCCAGCCGAGCACCCTGCAAGCCTGTTGAACATCGGGCACAAGAGAATCTGAGCTGCTTGGCAAGTTTGGGTTGCTCAAAGTTTCCTTCTTTAGACTTGTAGCTGCAGACCTGAAAGAATGGGCAAACAAGTCACCAAACATCAGTTACACTTGCACTCAATTCAACAATTCATCTGAACCCAAGTGCCACCAAAAAGACTAGTTGATAAACGGGGAAAATGTCGGGACTAAAATATAATTAGTTCTTTATTTCCAGTACATGCCTATTCTAAGTCCAAAAAAAAACAAGAGGTTAAGCAATGAAATCAAGATGCAATTTTGTAACATACGATGTGACAAGGGGGCCTTCATGTGTAAATGTAGAGAGACCTTGGCGCTGCTTGTGCTTGGGATCTGCGGAGCAAAGTATGTAGACACGGCCACGGCGCTTCACAGTCCTGCAGAACTCGCACATCTTCTTCACAGATGATCGAACCTTCATGTTTCCTGCCAATATTTTGAAGTCCATGTGTAAGAATAGCTCTTCCACTTCAATCACTTATGAGATTGGCAAACAACATTACAGCAACATAGCCCTTAGTCCCAAAACCATTCAGGGTTAAGCTAGCAAGGACCAAACTGGATTTACACAGCAAACACCCACATACATAAAGACACACTCCACTACGCGCACACGCCACAACCACGCACACAATTGCACAAAAATTCTGCAAAAAAACTATCACACACACAGAGAAAAAAAGAGGCATACATACACACAAAACCATCCAACAAATTTGGATCTCCCTTCTTATCTAGATCTCTCATCCAAGACAAGTAGAGTGCATCCTCATCCATGTTTGTGGAGGGCTCTCTCTCTACCTCTCAGCTCTTGCTACCTCATCACTCCCCCACATCCATTTCAACTTGTCCCTATCTTCTCATCACTCAGCTTATCCCTTATTAGTTATATCCCATGGCCTCTACCATTGCATGCATCTCATAGTTCTCTACCACACTCATCTTCCAAACGGAAATCCTTTATAATATGTTCTTATCACATGATATACCCTTCGAGCTTCTCCATTTCTATTAGCCCAACATCTCCATTCAGTATGATGGAACCCATGTACCGAAAGTGCCACTAAGTAAGCTATCTTTGCCTGCCAGGTCACCAAAGTTTGTTCACAATACCAATTTTAGCTAAACTTGCACTCAATATATTCAGTCTAATCCCAGCCAGAAGGCCCTGAACCCATTCACTCTAAAGTATGACAGCGCCATTCAAGTTTGGCATTAGCACCGGCCCATGTCTCATCAAATACTTGTGCGAAAACATCATTGAAAATTGGCTAAACCATGGAGGCCAACAACCAATAAGAGACGCCCAAAATCATGAACGAGATCTCTTGTTGCCTACAGATGATGACTCTCAGTTACTCACCGGCAAAGCAATAATTATGTGCAGCCAGTATAGCTCAATAACCTCAGATACCCACATCTCTCAGTAGACACATACTAGTTTTGTTCAGCAAGCACAAAAAACAAAGCTACTTTTTTTGGCTAATGTGAAGCAGGATCATGCATAAACTACATTCTTCCCAATAAAAACATCAGCAACCTCAATACATAATGTCCATTATCGAATCAAAGCCACACATCTTTAACTGGAGGTAATGATGTGAAAATCCCCCCTCCCC